>JAQQST010000663.1:0-14873 GCA_028646485.1 Cryptoprocta ferox
AAAAAAAAACAACAAGGTGGGGACAGAGACAGCAAAAGTCTGTGGGCAGTCTAAAAGCATATAACCAGCCAAGAGGAGAGATAAGAATATGCTACGGGATATATATCTGGATGGCAGCAGAAAAGAAGGAGAAGCAAAGAAAAAAGGAAAAAAAAAAGACAACTCCCCTGTGCGGATGGGCGTGGTCTGGCGTCAGGTCTCGGGCGCTGCTCTCTCTGAGGCCCCACCTTGGTGGTTGCGGGGAGAAGTATGGCGCCGCCTCAAAGTTTTGCCGGAACCAAGTGTTGCAACCGCCCTTCTGAGTCTGATCTCCCTGTGCGGGGGGTGAGCCAAACTGTATTCTCCAAGCTCCGCCTCACTTCCAAATCCCAGTATGTGCAGTTCAACACTGTCACCAGGGATGAGATGCGTTCCCGCTGGCAGCCGGCCTCCTGACCCGGCTTGCCCCGCCCTTTTCGCGGAGTTGCCGCCGCCGCCGCTCTTCAAGGCGCCCCCCTCGGCGCTCCCGCCGCCGCTTTTTGAACCGCCGCCGCCGCTCCCGGTGCGGCTTGGAGTGGTTGCCGCTGCCGCTGCGCCCAAGGATGAATTCGCCAGCCAGATGGGCCGGATTTCTCTCCTGGCACTCGGCAGTGATATATGGGGAGACGGGCGAGTTTTTCCTCCCTTAGAGATGGTTCTAGGTGCGTTTTCCGTCTCTCTTTCTCTTCCCCTGGTCTCTCCAGTGCACAGCGCACTCTCCCTGTGTTGGGCTTGGGGACTCCTTCCCCTTGCACCACCGGACCCACCAGTCCCCTAATTTCTCAGGTCACAGTCACTCACTCAGTCATCTTTGAGGTTGTCTTCTTTCTGGCGTCTGTTTCTTCTTTCCCCCACTTGCAAATCCAAGTTTTATCCCTTCAGTCCTTCTCAGTTCAGTCCATACGGGCGTGCGCGGGTTACAGAGCTCCCTGCTTCTCTGCCATCTTTCCCGGTCCCCCCCACATTTTTTTTCTTAAGTTTTTATTTTATTTTATTTTCCCATTTTTTATTTAATACCAGCTAGTTAACACACAGCACAATATAAGTTTCAGGTGTAGAATTTAGTGATTCATGACTTACATACAACACACAGCATTTATCACAAGCGCCCTCCTTAATATCCATCATCTGTTTAACCCATCCCCTCACCCTCTCCACCAAAATCCATCAGTTTGTGTGATATAGTTAAGAGTCTGTTTCTTGGTTTTCTTGGATTGCCTCTTTTTTTCACACCTATGTTCATTGTTTTGTTTCTTAAAATTCCACACATGAGTGAAATCATATGGTATTTGTCTTTCTCTGACTTATTTCACTGAGCATAATACATTCTAGCTCTATCCACGTCATTGCAAATAGCAAGATCTCATTTTTATATGGCTGAGTAATATTCACACACACATATATACACAACATCTTCTTTATCCATTCATCAGTCTATGGACATCTGTGTTCTTTCCATAATTTGGCCATTGTTGATAATGCTACTATAAGCATCTGGGTGCATGTATACCTTCAAAATAGTATTTTTGTATCTTTTGGGTACATACCTAGTACTGCAATTGCTGGATGGTAGGGTAGTCCTATTTGTAACACTTGAGGAACCTCCATACTGTTTCCAGAGTGGCCTCACCAGTTTGCATTCTCATCGACAGAGCACAGGGGTTCCCTTTTCCCACATTCTCACCAACACCTGTTGTTTGTTGTGTTGTTGTTTTTTTCTTTAATTTTTTAAATGTTTTTTAATTTATTTTTTGAGGGTGAGAGAGACAACATGAGCAGGGGAGGGTCAGAGAGAGAGGGAGACACAGAATCCGAAGATGGTCTCCAGGCTCTGAGGTAGCTGTCATCACAGAGCCTGACGCAGGGCTCGAACCCACAAACTGCAAGATCATGACCAGAGCTGAAGTCGGACGCTTAACCGAATGAGCCACCCAGGTGTCCTTGTTCTGTTGTTGAATTTAGCCATTGGAATTTTAATTTGTTTTCTCCTAATGATGAGGGATGTTGAACATCTTTTCATGTGTCTATGAGCCATCTGGATGTCTTATTTGGAAAAATGTCTATTCATGTTTTCTTCCCATTTTTAATTGGATTATTCATTTTTGGGGTGTTGAGTTTGATAAGTATTTTATAGATTTTGGATACTAACCCTTTAACAGGTATATCATTTGGAAATATCTTCTCTGATACTGTAGGTTGCCTTTTAGTTTTGTTGATTTTTTTCCTTCCTTGTGTAGAAGATTTCTATCTTGATGAAGTTTGTAATTGCTTATTTTTGCTTGTGTTTCTCTTGCCCAGGAGACATATAGAGTAAGAAGTTACTCCGGCCAATGCCAAAGAGGTTGCTGCCTGTGTTCTTCTCTAGGATTTTCATGGTTTCCTGTTTCACATTTAGGTTTTTATTCCATGTTTAATTTATTTTTGTGTATGGTGTTAGAAAGTGGTCCAGTTTCATTTTTTTGCATGTTGCTGTCTAGTTTCCCCAATACCATTTGTTGAAGAGGCTGTCTTTTTCCCATTGGATAATTTTTTCTGCTTTGTCAAAGATTAATTGACCATATAGTTGGGGGTTTAAACTAGATTCCCAATTTTTTATGTTTATTTATTTATTTTGAGAGAGAGAGAGGTGGGAGCAGAGATAAAGGGAGAGAGAGAATCCCAAGTATGATCCACATTGTAAGCACGGAGCTCAACATGGAGCTCAGTCTTACAAACCGAGATTATGACCTGAGTCGAAACCAAGAGTTGTCCACTTAGCCAACTGGGCCACCCAGGATTTCCTGTTGTTGTTTTTTTTATGGTTCTAGATGTCTGTTTTTGTGCCAGTACCATATTGTCTTGATCACTACAGCATTGTAATATAACTTTTACTCTGAAGTTATAATGTCTCCAGCTTTGCCTTTCTTTTTCAAGAATGCTTTGGCTATTCAGAGTCTTTTGTGGCTCCATACAAATTTTAGGAATACTTGTCCTAGCTCTGTGAAAATTGCTGGTTTTATTTTGGTAGGGATTGCATTAAATGTGTGCATTTCTTTGGGTAAAATAGACATTTTAACAATACTTGTTCTTCCAATACATGAGCATGGAATATTTTTCCATTTCTTTGTATCCTCTTCAAATTTCTTTCATCAGTGTTTGAGTTTTCAGAGTATAGATGTTTTATCACTTTGGTTAGGTTTACTCCTCAGTATCTGTGCTTTTTGGTGCAATTGTAAATGGGATTGATTCCTTTATTTTTCTTTCTGCTGCTTTATTTTTGGTGTATAGAAATTCAACAGATTTCCATATGTTGATTTTGTATCCTGTGACTTTACTAAATTCATATATCTGTTCTAGCAGATTTTGGGTGGAGTCTTTTAGGTTTTCTATATAGAAGATCATGCCATCTGCAAATAGTGAAAGTTTGACTTCTTCCTTGATGTTTTTGATGCCTTTTATTTCTTTGTGTTGTCTGATTATTGACGTTTGAATTTCAATACTGTGTTAAATAACAGTGGGGAGATTGGACATCCCTGTCTTATTCCCGATCATAGAAGAGAAGCTCTCAGTTTTCCTCCATTGAGGATATATTAGCTATGGGGTTTTGGTATATACCCTTTATAATTTGAGGATAGTTCCCTCTAAACCTACTTTGTTAAGGGTTGTCATACAATGAATGAATGTTGTAATTTGCGAAATAGTTTTGCAGCATCTATTGCAACGATCATATGGTTCTTATCCTTCATTTTCTTAATGTGGTATATTATGTTGATTTATTTGTGAATGTTTAACCACAGTTGCAGCCCTAAAGTAAATTCCATTTGATCATGGTGAATGATTCTTTTAATGTAATGTCGAATATAATTTCTAGTATTTTATTGACAATTTTTGCATCCATTTACATCAGGGATTTTGGCCTGTAGTTCTCTTTTTTGGAGGAGTCTTTGTCTAGTTTTAGTATCAGGTTAATGTTGACTCCTTGGAATGAATTTGGGACTTTTCCTTTCATTTTGACTTTTTTTGAAATAGTTTGAGAAGAATAGTATTAAATATTCTTTCAATGTTTGGCAGAATTTGCCTGTCAATCCCTCTGGCCTTGGACTTTGGTTTGGGAGTTTTTCATTACTGATTCAATTTCTTTGCTGGTTATCAGTCTCTTCAAGTTTCCTATTTCTTCCTGTTATAGTTATGGTAGGTTACTAGGTTTCTCAGAATTTTTCTATTCCTCCAGGTTGTCAAATTTGCTGGCATATTGCTTTTAATAATATTCTGTTATACTTGTTTGTATTTCTGTGGTGTTGGTTGTTATTTATTCTCTCTCATTTGTTTATTTATGTGAGTCTTTTCCTTTTGTTTTTTCTATGCTTGGGTAAGGGTTTATCAGTTTTATTATTTTCTTTTCAACAAACCAGCTCCTGGTGTCATTGATCTTTTTTATGTTCTTTTTATTTTGTTTCTACATTATTTATTAAAGCTCTAATATTTATTTTTCATTCTTTCTGGCTTTAGGGGTCTTTTATTGCTATTTTTCTAGTTCCTTTATGTATAAACAAGGTTTTTATTTGAGATTTCCTGCTTTTTAAGATAGCCCTGTATTGCTGCATACTTCCCTCTTAGGACCACATTTGTTGCATCCCAAAGGTTTTGGGCCATTTTTTTCCATTTTCATTTGTTTGCATGTTTTTTTTTAATTTCTTCTTTGAATTTCTGGATGACTCCTTTATTGTTTAGTAGCATTATATTTAACCCCATCTATTCTTGGTCTTTCCAAATATTACTTATGGTTGACTTCAAATTTTATAGCATTGTACTCAGAAAAGAAAAATACATGGTACAATCTCAATCTATTTGGACTTGTTGAGGTCTGATTTGTGACTTAGTATGTGATCTATTCTGGAAAATGGCCCATTTTCACTTGAAAAAATGTATATTCTTCTTTTTTAGGATGGAATATTCAGAATATATCTCTTAAGTCAATCTGATCCAATGTCATTCAAAGTTATTATTTCCTGTAATTTTCTGCTTGGTTGATCTGTCCATCGATGTAAGTGGCTTGCTAAAGTTCCCTACTATTATTGTATTAATATCAATGAATTCCTTTATGTTTGCTATTGATTGTTTAATATATTTGGGTGCTTCATAGTGGGGTCATAAACATTTATAATTGTTGGATCTTCATGTTGGATAATCGCCTTTATTATGATATACCGCCCTTCTTCATCTCTTGTTACAGTCATTGGTTTAAAATCTTTTTTTTCTGATATAAGTATTGCTTCTTCAAATTTGTTTTGACATACATTTGCATGATAAATGTTTCCCCATCTCCTCACTTTCAATCTATTTGTGACATTAGGTCTAAAATGAGTTTCTTGTAGGCTGCATATAGATGGATCTTTTTTCTTTTTTATCCATTGTGATACTATATGTCTTTTGATGGGAGTGTTTAATCTGTTTACATTCAAAGTAATTATTTTTTTATTTTTTTTAATTTTATGAGAGAGAGAGAGAGAGCACGCACAGGGGAGAGGGACAGAAGGAGGGAATTAGAATCCCAGGCACACTCCATGCTCAGCACAGAGCCTGACACAGACTTGATACCTTGAACCTGGAATCATGACTGGTCGAAGTCAAGAGATGGATGCTCAACCAACTGAATCATCCAGGTGCCCCAAAGTAATTATTGATAGGTATTTATTTAGTGCCATTTTATCAAGTGTTTTGTCATTGTGTCTGGTGATTTTCTCTGTTCCTTTCTTATCTTTGTCACTTTTGGTCTTTCCTTTCCTCTCAAAGATCCTCTTTAATTATTCTTACAGGGCTGGTTTAGTGATGACAAATTCCTTTAATTTCTGTTTGTCTAGAAACTCTCTATCATCTCTTGTAATCTGAATGATAACCTTGCTGCATAGAGCATTCTTGACTGCAGATTTTTCCCTTAAAGCACTTTCAGCGTGGCTTGCCATGTTTTTTTTTAATGTTTTTTTTTTTTAATTTATTTTTCAGAGACAGAGACAGCGCAAGCAGGTGAGGGTCAGAGAGAGAGGGAGACACAGAATCCGAAGCAGGCTCCAGGCTCTGAGCTGTCAGCACAGAGCCCGATGCGGGGCTCAAACCCACGAACCATGAGATCATGACCTCAACCGACTGAGCCACCCAGGCGCTCCTTGCCATGTTTTTATTAAGCGATCTACAGCCAACTTTATGGGTCTTCCCTTGTGAATTATGGACTTCTTTTGTCTTGCTGTTTTTAATATTTTTTTCTTTATTCCTATATTTTACAAATTTAACTACGATATGTCTTGGTGTTGGCCTGTTTTTGCTGATTTTCATGGAAATTCTCTGTGCTGTCCTATATGTGGATATCTGTTTCCTTCCCCAGAGTAGAGATGTTTGTAGCTATTACTTTCTCAAATAAAGTTTTCACCCTTTTTTTCTCTCTTCTTCTTCTGGAATTCCTGTAATATGAATGTTATTATGCTTGATGGGGTCACTGAGCTTCCTAAGTTTCTTTTTGTGTTCCACAATTCTTCTCTCTGTCTTTTATTAAGTTCATCATTTTCCATTACTTCATCTACTATATCACTTATTTGGTCCTTGAGTCCTTCTTCTTTACGTTCATTCATCTCAGTTATTGCAGTCTTTATTTCTAATTGTTTTTTTAACCCTTTTATCTGTGTTAAGGGCCTCCTTGATGTCTTCCATTCTTTTCTCAAGCCCAGTGAGTATTTTTATGATTGTTGCTTTAAATTCTCCATCAACAATATTACTTCTATCTGTCTTGCTTAAAATCTGCCTGTGACCTTATCTTGCTGTTTCATTTGGGATGAATTCCTCCATCTTGGCTCTTTGTCTAAGTCTCTGTCTTCTTCTGATTGTTGGTAAAGCCTGTTAACATTTCCTGCTCCTGAGAATAATGGCTTTATGAAGAAGAAGCTGTGGTGTTTTGACTTTTCTATCCTTCAGATCAGTCTTATTTAGAGGATCTCCTTGCCTACAGTGGGTAATGTTTGGTCCTTTGCTAGAGTGGGCAAGTTTTAACTAGATGTGTATTGGTCTGCTTGTTAAATGAGACCTGATGCTACTTCCATTAGAACTGTAGCCTTGCAGAACTCTGGATGTGATAAGGTGTGGACGGGGCTTTCTTCTGGTCTTCGGGGCAAGGGTCCACTATGCAGGGCCTCATGCAGACTTAACCAAGAAAGGCCATACTGGCAAGACATTGGGGTGTGGGAACTGGTTTTCACATGTTAGGCAGACAGTCTTGTTTATCGATGGTGGTTATGTGTTTATGCTCAGGGGTAGGGAATGGAAATGGTGTTAGCCAACTCTTGTAAATGGAGAGGGATTTCTGCTTCCTGCTATCAGGGAAACACTCCTTGAAGAGTAAATAATCTCCCCTTTGTGTGCCCCAGTTATATTTTAATCACTGTTTTCATTCTGTATACCTCTGGGTTGTTTGTCTGCCTCCTTCCAGAAACACTGAAGTATCCTCTAGGATATCTCTCAGCCAGACATGCTGCCTTTAAAACTCCAGGCATTTGGGACCTGGGGTGGGCATTGGACTGCACTGTCTTCTGTAGGAGGATCTCGCCACACTGGGACTAAGGGAGGTTTGACCACAAAAGGCAGCTGTGCCAGAGAACATCAGAGTGGCTCTTGGGGCAAACAGGCTAGGCAGCCAGTTTTGGGGTTGCACTGTCCTTGGTATGTGGTTCTGCATTTATGCAGCGTGGCAGGGGAGAGAAATGGTGCCCACTGATGTGCCAGTTCTTTGAAAAAATAAACAAAATTTGTAAAACTTTAGTTAAAATTATGAATATAAAAAGTATGAAATAACTAAAATCAGAAATGAAAGAGAAATATTAACCAAAGCCACAGATATTCTAATGACTATAAGAAACTACTACAAAGAAATGTTGCCCCAAAATTGGACAACCTGGGAGAAATGGATAAATTCATAAAAATATGTAATGTTCTATTAACAAATCTGGAGGTAAGATAATTATTTGAACATATCAATTACTAATGATGAAAATGAATCAGTATCAAAAAACTCTCAACAAACAAAAGTCCAGGATTAAATGGCCTTACAGGTGAATTTTACAAAATATTTAAAGAAGTTAATACCTATTTCCTGAAACTATTATAAGATTTAGAAGAATAGATTCCAAATTTATTCTATGAGGTGAAGAGCAGACAAAGCCACTACAAAGAGCAAGAGCAACAACAATAACAACAACAAAATAATAAAGGTGAATATTCTTGGTACACATAGGTGCGAAACTCCTCAACAAAATATTAACAAACTGAATCTAACAATACATTAAAAAATCACTCACCATGATAAAGTGGGAGTTACTCCAGGGATGCAACAGTGATTCCATATACAAATAGCAATGTATCAACCATTGTGATATATCATATTTACAACAAAAAGATAAAAAGCATGTGGTCATCTCAGTAGATGCAGAAAAAGCATTTGACAAGGCACAACATCCTTTAATGATAAAAACTTTCAACAATTACATTTAGAGGTAATATAGCTCAACATAATAAAGGTCATATATGAATATTTACAGCTAACATCACACTCAGTGGTGAAAACCTGAGAGATTTTCCCCTAAGAACGGGAATAAGACAAGAATATCCACACTCATCACTTTTATTCAACATAGTAATGGAAGTCTTCTCCACAGCAATCAAACAAATGAAATAAAAGTCATCCAAGTTGGTAAATAAATAATTAAATAAATAAAATTTTACTATTTACAGATGACATAACATTATATATAGAAAACATTAGACTCCAGCAAAAAACTACTAAGTCTAATAAATGAATTCAGTAAAGTTTCAGGATTCAAAATTAATATACAGAAATTTGCTGCATTTCTACACATAAATAACAAAGTAGCAGAGAAATAATTTAAGAAAACCATTGCATTTACAATTGTAACAAAAGGAATAAATACCTAGGACTAAACTTAACCAAGGAGGTGAAATACCTCTATTCTGAAACTATAAAACTCTGATAAAAGAAATTGAAGAGGACACCAACAAATGGAAAGATATTTTGTGTTCATCAATTTGAAAAATTAATATTTTTTATTTTTATGCTGTCCAAACCAATTTCCAACTTCAATTCAATCCTTTTTGAAATATCAATAGTATTTTTCCCAGAACTAGAACAAATAATCCTAAGATTTGTATGGAACCACAAAACACTGAAGAATCAAACTAATCATAAGAAAAGAACAAATTCAGAAATATCACATTCCCAGCATATTTTAAGATTTCAAAATAGTATGCTACCAGCACAAAAACAGAACATAAATTAATAGAACAAGATAGTGAGCCCAGAAATAAACTCATGCTTCTATGGTCAATGAATCTATGACAAAGGAAGCAAGAGTATACAACAGGGCAAAGATGATCTCTTCAATAAATAGTGTTGGGAAAACTGGAGAGCTATATGCAAAGGATAGACACTGGATCACTTTGTTAGAGCACAAAAATAAACTCAATCTCTATTATAAATCTGTACCTGAAGTCAAAAACCTTATAAACTCCTTAAATAAAACATAGGCAGTAATATCTTAGAGCTTGGTCATAGTAACATCTTTCTAAATATTTCTCCTAAGACAAGGGATACAAAAGCAAAAATAAACTATTGGGAATACACAAAAACAAAAGCTTTTGCACAAAAAAGGATCACATCAACAAAAGAACTGGTGACCCAGTGAAAGGGAGAAAATATTTGAGAATGATATATCTGATAAAGGCTTAATATCCACAACATATAAAGAACTTATATAACTGAAAACCAAAAAATAATTGATTTCAAAGTGAGTGCAGGACCTGAATAGACTTTCTTCCAAAAATTCATACAGATGGTCAACAGACATGAAATTTCCTTGAAGTGGGGAAATGTAAATCCAACAAAGGAGATATCAGTTCATAGTTTTCAGAGCCGCTAGCATAAAAAAAGACAAAAAATAACAAGTGGTGGTGAGGATGTGGAGGAAAGGGAAGTTTTGTGCACTATTGGTTTGGATATAAATTGGTGAAACCATTGTACAAAACTGTAGTGAGGTACCTGAAAAAATTAAAAACATAAATGCCATATGGTCTAGTAAATTCCTTTACTAGATATTTATGTAAAGAAAATGAAAACACTAATCCTAGTTTGAAAATATGTATGCACTCCAATTTATTGCAGCATTAATTACAATAACCAAGATATGGAAACATATAAACATATATATATATATATATATATATATATATATATATATATATAGAAACTGGATCACTTTGTTAAAGCACAAAAATAAACTCAGTGTCTATTATAAATCTGTATCTGAAGTTGAAAACCTTATAAACTCCTTAAATAAAACATAGGCAGTAATATCGTGGAGCTTGGTATGTATGTACATACATACATATGAATAGAGAGTGAGAGAGAGTTGTATACTTTTTTATACAGTGGAGACATATAAGATATATATAGATCTATACCTATTATCATCAATCTATATAATGGAATATTGGTCAGCCATAAAAAATAAGACCTCCTCATTTGTGACATAAATAGAGGTGAGGGTATTATACTAAGTGAAATAAGTTAGAGAAGATGCATAACATGATTTTGCTTATATGTGAATCTAAACAACAAAGCAAAGAAACAACAACAACAAAAAAAACAAAAATAGACCTATACATACAGAACAAACTTGTGATTGCCAGAGGGGAAGGGTGAGGGGAGATGGGCAAAAAAGTTGGAGGCATTAAGAGGTACAAACTTCCAGTAATAAAATAAATAAGCAATAGAAATGACAACTATAGTCAATAATATTATGATATTGTATGGTGACAGATTGTGTTAACACTTACACTGATGAGCACTGGATAACGAATGAAGTTGTTGATTCATTAAGCTTTATGCTTGTAACTAGTGTAACACTGTGTGCCAACTATATAAAAAATATTTAAAGTCATTATTGATAGGGAAATTATTTTCATTTTTTTCATTATTTTCTGACTGCTTTGTAGTCTCTTTATTTATAACTTGCTGTCTTCTTTTGTAATTTGATGATTTTTTAATTGACATGATTTTATTGATTTATTTATTTTTATTGGTTAATTCATTTCTCTTTATCTTTGTGTACCTGATAAAGTATTTTTTTCTTTTTGGTACACATCCTACATAAGACATTTTATTGTTATTACAACCTGTTTTAAGCTGAAAACAACTTGAATGACATGCAAAATTTCTACACTTTTACTTTCCCACACACACCTTTTATGTTATTGATATCACAATTTACAAAAACATATGTTTATATCCTTTAACATATTTTTGTAACTAATTATTTTAATACATTCATTTTTAACTATTGTACTAGAGTTAAAATTAAGTTACACCCTATCATTATAGTATAACATATTATATATTTGACTATTTACTATTGTTTTGTACTTCTGTAGATTTTATATTACTCATTAGCTTATTTCAACTTGAAGAACTTCGTTTAGCATTTAATGGTGATAAGCTCTTTTATCCTTTCTTAAGGTCAGCTTTTTTCCCTAATGGATAGCTTCGTCATGTACTGTGTTCTTGCTTTACTATTTGTCATTTAACACTTTGTATACATATTGTCCCCAAATCTCCTGACCTTCAAGGATTTTGCGCAGAAATGTGCTGATAGAATTATGCATGTTCCCCTGTGCACGATGAGTCACTTTTTTCTTATTTCAATTTAATCTCCTTCTTTTGACTTAATAATATTTTTATAGTGCTTTGATGTAATTTTCCTTGGATTGATTCTATTTGTGAACTTTTCTGCTTCTTTTTGTTTATGTATTTCCTTACTTATATTTTTTAAGTTTTTATTTTAATTCCAGTTAATTAACATAGTGTTGTATTAGTTTCAGGTGTGCAATGCGGTGATTCACCATTTCCATATGACACCCATATAACAGTGCTCATCACAAGAGCACTGCTTAATCCCCACAATCTATTTAACCCATCCCCTCAACCTCCTCTTCTCCTATAACCATCATTTTGTTTCCTATACTTAAGAGTCTGTTTCGGGGAGGAGGCAAGATGGCAGAATAGCATGGAAGGTTTTTTCCATCTTGTGCCCATGAAATACAGCCAGGTCAGCACTAAGCCAACCTGCACACCTAGAAAACTGATTTGAGGATTAACACAACAATCTGCACAACTCGAACCACAGAATTCAGCAGGAACACAATGCAGAGAAGTGAAAAGGAAGAGAGAGAAGCCTCAGAGGGCAGGGAGCTGTTTTTGCTTGCAAAGAGAGGACAGAGATGGGGGGAGAGTATGGGAAAAGAACCCTCCCTTAAAAGCAGCTGGAGAGAAAATGGAAAAGTGGAAACAGCCTCAGGGACTGAACTAAAAAGGAAGAAAGGAGAAAGGAGAGGGTTTAAATTCCATTAAGACTCTATAAACAGGATGAGTACAGAGTCTGAAACTCCACAGCTCAATAACTAGTAGTGCTCTGGTGTGAAAGGACAAATACCCAGGAGCAGAGTGGGGTCTGGGAAGTCCTTGGACACATGGGGAGAGGCAGTTCCACTGCTGGAAGGACATTTGGTAAGAGGCTGTGTGTCCACCCGGTCCCAGCTGACCCCAGAGAAGAACCACATTCAGTGGTGTTGGAACAAAGTTGTTAAGGGTGAAGCCTGGTGCCAGATGTGTGTTGTGATTTTCCATAATCCCTGAAACTCTGCTGCTATGTGATCATGTGAACTTTTTCTGGGGTGGACTGGCACAAAGCTGCAGTCTCTGGGCATTGGCAGCAACATGGGCCCGAGAATGTTCCTGGGCGTGACCAGCACCTGACCATTGCTCAGTGAGATCTCCCCCAGAGGATATGAGTGGGTCAAAGCCACAGTCACTCAGAAGTGAGGGGTTGGGAAACAGTCGCATCTGAGATAAAACTCAGGAGGGAGGTGCCGCCTAGCAACCTGATGGCTCGGTCACAGACAGTGTAAGAGCAGAGAGTGGATGGAAGCCAGAGACAAAGGATGGGTGCATAATTGCTGGTT
This sequence comes from Cryptoprocta ferox, assembly GCA_028646485.1. Taxonomy (NCBI): domain Eukaryota; kingdom Metazoa; phylum Chordata; class Mammalia; order Carnivora; family Eupleridae; genus Cryptoprocta; species Cryptoprocta ferox. The sequence goes on from JAQQST010000663.1 coordinate 13,069, forward strand.
GGGGAGAGCACAAAGTTCCAATACTAGAGACTAGGTAGGTGGATGACGCCATTTTTACCCCTCCTGCTCATGTGAATACACGTACACACATACAGCCACCACAACAGTCCACCCCAATAAGCTAAGCCGTACATGTTGTGCAGAACAGAGCAGTTACACTAAGTCCCCCCCAAATGGGCCAACCTTGCCATTCAGGAACCCCCACAAATATCTCCACCTGCTTAGTTTATGGACTATAAAGTGGTACATAGTTTGACTTCTAGGGGAAAACGATGTAATTTCAATCATATTTCAGTCTGTTTGCTGGTCCATCTATTCAATTTTTGTTTTTTTTCTTTTGTTTCTTTCTTTTTCTTGAATACAGAAAGAAAAAAATTATTTTTATTTTCAATTTTTATTAAAAATATTTTTCTTTATTTTTTCTACTAAATTTTCGCTTTTTTGTAAATTTTTCAAATTCTAATTTACTTACAACATTTCAATTTATTCTATTTCATTGTATTCATTTTCTCAAATTTTCAAACATTTTCCATTTTTCCCCTTTTTCCCCCTCTAATCGATCGAGCTCCTTTCAATAACCAGACCAAAACACACCTAAGATCTAGCATCATTGTAGCAAACTTGCTACAGCTCCATCTAAGCAAACCTGTCAGGTACAAGTATTCTACACATGAAATGTTCCTATATAGGACCACTCTTTCAACATTAAAAGAGGTAACTTACACATAATTTGGGCAAATAAATGCATAAAATCAAACAAATTGAGGAGATGGAAGAATATTCTCCAAAAGAAAGCAAAAGAGAAAACTTTAGAAAATATAAAACTCAGTGAAATTGAGGTAAGCATCTACATGGCAAAAAAGAAAATTATTATTATACTAATAATATTTTTATCACTAAAACACCCTTACAAGGATTGTTAAAGGAAAGAATAGGTTATAGCTAGAAGTAAGAAAAGTATTAAAGAAAAAAGAACTCTAGAGGTAAATGCAAACATGTATTAAAAGTAATACATTAATTAATTTTAAAGCCAGTATGGAGGTTAAGCACAAAGTAATAAAATCGTCTATATTTATAAAAATTAATCAAGGGATACACAAAATGAAAAGATGTAAAATATGACACCATGCACACAAAAAATTAAGGGTAAGTAAAAATTTAGTGCCTTCAGGATGTGTTCAAACTTAAATGATCATCAACTTAATATTAGAGAGTTATACAAATTAGATATTATATATGAACCAAATGATAACCACAAATCAAAAGCCTATAGTAAATACACACAAAATAAAGGGTCAGTAATTGCATTACTGGATATTTATTCAAAGAATACAAGAACACTAATTCAAAGGAATACACGCACCCTGGTTTATAAAAGCATTATTTACAACAGCCAAGATTTGGAAACAGCCCAAGTGTCCCTTTATAGATAAATGAATAAAGAAGAGGGGAAGAGGACAAGATGGTGGAAGAGCAGGGAGCTCTGTAATCCGAGCACGCCTGTATGGATTGAACTGAGAAGGACAGAAGGGATAAAACTTGGATTTGCAAGTGGGGGAAAGAAGAAACAGACGCCAGAAAGAAGACAACCTCAAAGATGCCTGAGTGAGTGATTGTGATCTGGGAAATTAGGGGACGGGCGGTCCCGGTGGTGCAGGGGAAGGAGCCCCCGAGCCCAACACAGGGAGAGCGCGCTGTGCCCCGGAGAGACCAGGGGAAGAGAAAGAGAGACGGAAAACGCACCTAGAACCATCTCTAAGGGAGGAAAAACTCGCCTGTCTCCCCATATATATCTGCCGAGCGCC
>JAQQST010000664.1:0-14859 GCA_028646485.1 Cryptoprocta ferox
TCTCTCTCTCTCTCTCTCTCTCTCTCTCTCTCTCCCCCTCTCCCTCCCTCCCTCTCTCTCTGGCCCGACCCCCCGCTCACACTTGCTCACTCGCTCTCAAAATTTATTTAAATACGTTTTAAATATTTAACTTAAAAACCTATTTAATTAAATCAGGAAAACCTGGAACTTCTTTTTCTAAATCAGATTCCGGCCTCACTTTTGGCACCATTGAGGTTGCCGACCCCCTGCCCTTCCTCAGAATGTCGGGCTCGCTCCTTCACCATCAGGGACCAAAACATAACGGGGATCCTCTTCCCTTCTGCTTCATCGCTGCGGAAGGAAGGGCAGACATTTCCTGCAGAGCTTCCAGTACAGTGCGGTCTGGTAGAAGCTTAAAGCAGGCCATGGTTGTAGCTTAAAATTTTCCAGTAGCTGCATTTAAAAGTAACACGAAACAGGTGACGTTAATTTTAATATATTAATCTACCCCAAATACCACTTCAACATGTAATCGATATAAAAATTATTAATGACATATTTTACATTCTTTTTTTCTTACCAAGTCTTTGGAATCTGGTGTGTATTTTACACTCCCACCATCTCACAATTTGGACTGGCCACACGGGGCTGGGACGCCCACAGGGAGTATAGTTCTAGTAGGTTCTGTGGTCCACTGCTGAATGTTTTCACCGGGTTACCTTCTGTAATCCTTGCCCCAATTTTTCAAGAAAACTGATGCTTACAAAGGTCGAGGGTTGTGACCAAGGTCACAAAGTTGGCAAAGTGGGATTTTAACCCATCTGAGGCTGTGCCTGGCTTTGGGACATGCCTCTCCTGCGACAGTAATTTTCTACCTGGGTCCTCAGAGCCCCCTGGGGTGCCTATGGGGCTGGGGGCGGGGAGGGAGGTGAGATCTGCCTTTTTCCCGCTTTTTATGCTGGAGACTATTTCAGAGGCAAGTACACTGCCTGCCTTTAGGCCTCACATTCACGACCGCAGCTCTCCTTTCCCTAAAGGGGTCCTGCCCACAATGTTCTCCTCATGCGGGAACCCCACGACTGGAGGGGCAGCTCACACTCCCCTACATGGGGCTGTAGGCAGGGCTGAGATGACCTCATCTGGTTATCGTTTTTGGATATTTATTCATTCTGTTGCTGTTCATAGGCTGAACATGGTGACGTCTGTGTTTTCCCCCTTATTTTTCCTTAGGAAGGAGATGGATCTCATGTGTCAGTGCCTCTTTGTGTGTCTGTGTGCATGTCTGTGTGTGCACGTATGCGTGTGTAAGGCATGTGTGTAAGCAGGTGCCGTGGACCGTGTGTCAGGTGAGGACTTCACGCACCAACTCAGAGGCTCACAGACTCAAAGGGTCCGCAAAGCGCCCCCTGGCCACGTCTCATTCCCATGATTCACAGCAAACTCCATGGGCCTCCGGGTCCGAGGTCTCAGCCTATGTTTTCCAGCTTCCTTCCAGGCAGGAGGGGACTCCTGGCCACATTCGGGAGCTCAGTGTCTGCCTGGGAGACTTGAGGGGCCTCAGGTGCTCCGATGTCCCCCAGCCTGGAAAGTGGCTCAGCCACTGAGCCAGGGCCTGGGTGGGGCCTCAGTGTGATTCTCGGGACCCTCTGGCCTCCTGACACCCCAGCCCCCGCCCATCTCCAACCACACCGCCTGGGACAGCCTTTCTCCTTGGGTCCCTCGTCACCCTGATGGCATCTGTCTCCAAGAGCGTCCTGGCTGGATAATTGGCTTTTCGGGCCCCTCAGGACTGGCCTGACTCCCCACCCCCTTGCTGGTTGAACCTCCAGGGGACCTTTCTGTCAACACCCACACGCCTCATCTCATCCTTCCGTGAGCTCCCTGGCGGCCCTCGGAGCAGAAGGCCGGGCTGGTTCTGCCCACCTTGCAAAGCCAGAATGCTGTTATTTCTGGAACTCCTGTACGACAATTAAAAAAAAAAAAAAAAAAGAATCACTCCTGCTGTGTGTTTTCATAGTCAAGAGGCTGAAACTCATTCTGATTGTTCCAGCACTTCTGGCTGCATTTGGATTGGAGTAGATGTGATTTTATGAGGTTGTAAAAGTCAAGCTTTTAACGTGTCTCAAACAAATTGACATGTGAAGGAAAAGTGTTAAAAGTAGAAACACGGCTGCAGACGGGAGGGCCTGGGAATGCGAGCAGGCCACCAAACTGGGGCACAGGTGGCTTTAATAACGCGCACGAGTGTGGCACAAAGCAGAAGGAGGCTGCGCAGTCACCCCCAGGGGCTGGGGATCCGACTTCTCAGCTCCTGAGCAGGGACCGTTTTGCACGGGTTTTTTAAAATACAAATCCCCGCGCCATCCATAACATCGTCCATTTGTGGTTAATTCTGCTGAGTTTTCACTTAGACCCAAGCCATCTTGTCGGTAGAAATGCAATTGCATTAGGGAAAAACTGTTTATATTTCTTGAGATATTGTGATAAGGAAAAACAGCACCACGAACCCCCATTAAGGCAGAAGAACATTAATTGTATCTCATGCTGCCTTCCCGGGCTGGCACACTGACACAGACATACTTTATTTGAGCAAAACAGGGCTAATCTTTGCAGCACGGTACCCACTTCCCCCCTTAATTACACGTAACTGTAGAGTCTAATTTATTCTAACGCCTAACGCCTAAAAGTGCACATTCATGAATCAAGGGTTAGATTGGGAGGTAGGAGAATTATAAATCGGTGTAATTGCCATCTCCTGGGGGCTGCCTATGAGTGATCTCAGAGAGCAAGGAGGCTTATTCTGAATTCTTACCAATGAAAGACGGTTGCGCTTGCCTCCAGTGAGGAACGAAGATAACAGTGACAATTTGTCTAGTCGCTTAACAATACACCGATAGTTCTGTTTTGGATAAGGAGGCAAAAAAAAAGAGATTAAATACGTGAATTTCATATAATTTGTGATCTGATAAAATGGGGCTCGCAAGCATTAGTCCACAGGTCATTGAATATTAAAATGAGTAACGCGGCCTCAGGATGCACAGGTGCAGATCTCTGGACAAGGTAGAGTTCTGCCTTCTATTTTTATTATAAAAATCTCTAACCAAGGACTTGAAAGAGTAAGTAGAGTGGTTATGCTCTACCTTCGCCTTGGAATCAACAGTTGTGACTATTTGGCCACGTGTGCATTATGTGTCACTGCACCATTTGACAGAAAGCCATGATCACTATGGGACATCACCCCTTGTGACCCGAGCGTGCACTTCCTGAGAATAAGCCGGTCTCCCGGGTGACCCTGCCCCAAGGAAACGAACAGTAATGCCTTAATCATTCCCCAGCTTGCTCGCATTAACAGAGCCACAAGGGCATCTTTCTCTGTGTTCCTTAAGCCTTTCCCTGCCCCAGGGCCTTTGCTCTTGCGGTGCCCTCTCTCTGCTTTGGCTCTTTGTCATCATTCCGATCTCAGTTCAGATGTCACCTCCCGAGAGTTCTCTCCTGTTTTACCTCAAGATGTTTCCTGGTCTCCTTCACGCTCTCTCCTCCCTCCTTCTTTGATTGCCTTCCTCCAGCATGCCACTGTATACAATTCTGTTTCTATTCTGTGCCTGTGACCGCGGTCCAGTCAGCACCCCTCCCCAACCCCGGCCCCACCTGCAGCCCACACCAGCTTCAGGACAGCAGGGGCTGCGTCTGGCTTGTTTGCTGTTGCAGGTCCAGTGCCCACAACAGTGTCTAGCACATGGTCGGTAATCCGTGGGTGTTTGTGAAATGAATACACGAATCTACCTGCGTGTGGCGTTTCCAGACAGAAGCGGCAAAATGGAGAGATTGGGGCCCCAGTGTTAAGAGGCAAAGCCGCAGAGGTTCAACCCCAGTGCTACCGTTCACCGGCCGTTTGCTACGCTGCTCCGCCAAATGGGGGTAATGGCCATAGTCATTCCACATCCTAGTGTCGTAGTGAGTTACTAATGAGTTTATATACAAGGTGCTTAGAACAGTGTTGAATGTTAAGTCCGCGGCCAGAGGCCTGTGATTATAAGCGCCATTGGCCATCCACAGGCTCACACAGAAGCAGTCTCCAAGCACAGCACCCTGGGGAAAACTTCCTGGAGGTGCTGATGTGCCCACACCGATGGCGAGAGGCCAGTCAGATCAACATCTGGCCTGGAAAAGGCTCTGGTTGTTTACGGCGCCCGTCGGAGCTGATGCATCAGGGCCCATCGTTAAATATCTTGACTCTCACCCCCGGGACCAGCCCTTGGAGGCTCGCACACGGGCCGAGGCATGGGAACCTGGACAGGAGGGGACAAAAGTAGCCCCCACTCCCCACCGGAGGAGAGTGAGCCCAGCAGCGTAGACTCTGATGCAGCAGGTCCCCTCTCACTGCCCTCGGCAGGTTGACTGTTACACTTTTTACCTTATCAGTGACCTGGGCATTAAAAAAAAAGGAAAAAAGATATTCCGTGCTGGATGGCCGTATGCAGGGGCACGTAGGCAAATAGAAATTTTTAAGCTAAAGTTGCAATAACATAGAAGTTAGGAATCAGGGAAAGGGTTGGAAATTTGGATGATAAAAATGGCATAGAATAGGAGATAAAAAAGGATAGTTTATCCGGGAGAGTGTGTATGGACCACATAGATATTTGTTTGTTTTTTTTTTGAGGGAAAACTGGGGGGTGCTTCAGGGTCCAGCTTTTAAAAACTGTTTATTTTTGAGAGAGAGAGAGAGAGAACACAAGGAGGGGGGAGGAGCAGAGAAGGGGAGAGAGAATCCCGAGCAGGCTCCGCGCCACCCGTGCAGAGCCCCGTGTAGGGCGTAAACTCACGAACCATAAAATCATGACCTGAGCTGAAATCAAGAGCCTGACACTTAGCCAACGGAGCCCCCCAAGCACCCCCATTTGTTCAGCTTTTAGAGCAAGAACTCTACTCTCCTTTGGGGAAACTGGTCCCTCCTGGATTTCCTATACCAGAGCCTCTAGTCAGTGGCTTTGGCTTCTTGCTCCAGATTTGGGCGTGTGACTCAGACCTGGCCAATCTGTGCGTTTCACGCTCTGTCCAGAGACCGGTTCAGACATAGGTGTGCGATCCGTTTTGAGCCAATGGGAATAAATGGCCTATTTTCATTTGCTCTATTGAGCGAGAGGAGCTTTCTTACTTCTGGGTTTGAACTGGGTGCTAATTGAGGTCATGTGTGGGCTTAGAACGAAGCAGAAGCAGAGCTGCGAGGTAGGTGGATTGTACTGTAATTTTAAGGCGCACCCAAGAATTGTACTGTAATTTTAAGGTGGCACCCAAGATTCCTACCCCTGTCGTATAGAGGCTCCGTAGAATTCTCTCCCCTTGAGTGTGGGCAGGACTGTGAAAATGGTGGATTTCACTCCCATGATTCGGTTAAAAGGGAGGGATTTTGAAGATGTGATTAAGGGCCCACTCAGTTGAACTTGAATGAATCAAAAGGGAGAAAATCCTCGGTGGGCATGACCCAATCAGGTGTAAATCCTTAAAAGGGACTGGGTCTTCTCTGGAATCAGAGATGCTCCAGGTGGCCTTGAAAGGTCAAAATGCCATCTTGTGAAGAAGGCCACGTGGCAGGGTGGGGCCTTTGCACGACAGACAGCAAAGAGGCGGGAATCATTGTCTTCTAACAGAAACGGAATTCTTCCACACCCAGCAAGTGTGGAAGGGGAGCCTGAATGTGGAATAACATTGCAGCTTCAAACATTTTTAGCTAAGGCTGCTGAAGTCAGACCCTGATTTCAGCCTGCTGTGACCCTGAGCAGAGAACCAAGCTTACCCATAGCCTGATTTCTGACCCATGGGAACTGTGGGCTAATACATCCATATTGGGCAAAGCTGCCAAGTTTGTGGTAATTTGTTATGCAGCAAGAGAAAGCAAGTACATGTGTGGATACCTAGATCAAGCTGTACCTGAAGCTGGAGAGAGAACACTCTCAATTATGTGAGCCAATAAATCCTCCCCTTCCTCCTCTTTATTCTTAAGCCTGTTTTACAGCAGAATCTCAGGACTGTATCCCACTGACCTGGCTGATTTCACACACTTCTGCCTAAACCTGTTATTAAGCCTGGGAACATAAGACATGGCATTGCGACTGGCCCCGTCTGGGTCATGGGCCTGAGTTAGGAGCTATGTGCTTGTGTGATCTGTCATCATTTCATGTGCATCTTCCGACCTGACCCTGAGGATACAGATTTCTGTCCACAACGTCCGCATCATTTTTGATCCTCTCCCAGTAGCTATGGGGGACTTGGGAGGCATCACGGCAAACTGTTCACGTGAAGGAAGCAGGTAAAGAGCTTAGGTTTTGTGGGCCATGTGCAGGTTCTATCTTCTTCTTGCTCCTCCTCCTCCTCCCTCACCCTCCCCTTGAAAAATGGAAAAGCCATTCTCAGCCAGCGGGCCATACACATACATGCCGAGGCAGGCCAGATGTGGCACATGGGCCACAGGTTCCAGACACCTGGTTTGGGGTACAGCCTCTGAGACCAGGTTTTTGGGCCCAAATCCAGTCTCCTCCTCTTAAAAAAATTTTTTTTTATTGTTTATTTTTGAGAGCAACAGAGTGTGAGCGGGGGGAGGCGCAGAGCGAGAGGGAGACACAGAATCCAAAGCAGGCTCCAGGCTCTGAGCTGTCAGCACAGAGCCCGACGTGGGGCTCGAACTCACTATCAGTGAGATCAAGATCTGAGCCAAAGTCAGATGCTTAACCAACTAGAGCCACCCAGGTGCTCCTCCAGTCCCCTGCCTCTTACACGCTGTGAGACTCTGGGCCAGGCAGTTGGCTTCTCTGAACCCTGATTTCCTTACCCGGGAAAAGGGGCTAAGAAGGCTCGCTACCCCATATGTTGGCTGTGGAATTGAATGAATTCGCGTGCGACTCCATCAGGTGGTGTTTGGCCCAAGGTCTGGGCCCTGGGTGATTATTTTTGGGGGTGAGCATTAATCATCATCCTCTTTTCCCCCGCCCTGCAGTTTGGAACCAATGGAGAAACAGGCTGGAGGGTCTGTTGGGGGGGATCAACACCGCAGCACTTTCTCTGGTAGGACTGGGTTAGACAACGTGACCCATGGCCTTTCCCAGTTCCCACCCCCTCCCCCCATGCCCAGGAGCCCCTGGGGATCCTCCAGAGAGGACATTTACGGAGACACCACCAGGTCACACCTGCACACCTGGAGGAAGACGAGCCTGTTTCTTAGAGGAGGCCCGGGGCTGTGATGGACACACAGCGACTGCCGGAAATGGAGCGGAAGGGGGGCCGCACCTGCCGCCGAGTCGTCTAGTCCTGACGAGGTTCACTGGGTTCCCATTCTCCGTGTGCTGGGTTCCATCCAGAACCTCGGAACGTGACCTTATTTGGAGAAAGGGTCTTAGCAGATGTAAATAGTTCAGATAAGGTCATACTGGGTAAGGGGGGGGGCAGTCCTTGTAAGAAGGGAAAACAGGGACACGGACAGAGGGAGGCCACGAGAGGAGGGAAGCAGGGTGGGGAGGGACGCAGCGACAAGCCCAGGAACGCCAAGGCTCGTGGGCAACCAGCAGAAGCTGGAAGAGGGAAGGAAGGAAGGGTCCTCCCCGGAACCTGTGGAGGGACCGGGACCCCGCTGACACGCTGACCTCAGACTTCTGTCCCCGGAGCCCTGGAACAGAGTGAGTTCCTGTTGTTTAAGGCACCCAGGTTGTGGTGGTTACGGCGGCTCCAGAAAGTGAGTGGGGGGGGTCACTCCTCTCTTGGGGTGAGTGTGTGAGTGATGGCGGCGGACTGAAATGTTAGGGGTCATGGCAACACCAGAGTGTGGCTGTCAGATCCGGCCCCAAACCAGAGATTCGGATTTAATGGGGGGTAGCCGTGGGCCTAGACATGCAAGTTTAGTGCGGGCACCTCAGTCGCTTAAGCGTCTGACTTCGGCTCAGGTCATGATCTCATGCTTTGTGAGTTCAAGCCTTGCATTGGGCTCTGTGCTGACAGCTCGGAGCCTGGAGCCTGCTTTGGATTCTGTGTCTCCCTCTCTCTGCCCCTCCCCTGCTCACGCTGTGTCTCTCTCTCTCTCTCTTAATAATAAAAACGTTTAAAAAAAAAAACCCAAACCAAAGTTAGTGAAGTATAATTTACATACCATAAAACTCACCCACTTTCAGAGGGTGATTTTTAAATTTCCCGAGTTGTGCAACCATCCCCATAATTCGGTTCTGAACTTTCTCATCACCCCTCCTAATGAGATCCCTCATGGGCATGAATCGTTTTAAAGCTGCCGAGGTGACTCTAACCTTTGGTGCTGGGTGGCTGGGCTGAGAGCCCGGCCCAGGGGTGGGGGCCTCAGGAAAGACAGGAGGGCGGGCATAAGTTTGCCCAGAAGGTTCTGAAGTGAGTGTGGGTAATTGAAGAGCATGTAAATAACCCCCCACAGGAGCAGTGGTGGTGGGGAGGGGAGGGAGAGGGATGGAGGCTGGTGGCTGACATGGGTTGGCCGAGGCCAGGCCAAGGTCCATCTAGGCTGTGCTAAAGCTGGGGTGGGGGAGGAGAGTAAGGAGGGAGCGGCACACTCCCCATTTCCACCTGCGAAGAGAGGCATGTGTGCACTCCTGGTCTCCCTACCTCCCCTGGAGCTTAGCGGGGGAGAGTGGGTTAGGAGCGGGGGTGGTTGTGGGGGGACCTGCCTGCAGGACCCCTGCCCTGGCCCAGAGCGAGGCCTACTGGAGTCGCTGCCCCCAGAGGGGTGAAGCAGCCTCCCCAGGGACACAGGGCAGGGCCAATCCAGACTAGGGGGACAGGCCCCGGGGTTCTGCGAGCCTGGAAGGACTCTCCGTCCTGCTCGGTGTTCCCCGCTGGCCCCTTCCAGCACCCCCAAAGTATCCACTTACCTTCCTTCCAGTGGGACCTTGCCTCACCCCACGGCTCTGCCCCAAGAAGTGCCTCCCGTCAGTCACAGTGCCAGCTCTGCGTGGTTTGGCATAGCCCTGCCCCTAGGCACCCAGGTTTATTGGAGTCCTGTGCTCACACCCGGTCGTCTGGCAGGTGCTGTGCCCATGGGGGCTGGGCGGCTGACCAAGACTGCAGGAGAGGCGTCTGCCGTGGGCCGGATGTATTCTGGTCTGTCCCCTGCACCTTGGAGGGAGGACTCGGGAACAGGAACCTACCGTCAGACTGAACACTTGCTGCGGAACGAGGTTGATCCTAGAAAGATCCGCTTTGGCTCGTTACAGCAAGAAAGGGATTTGACAGAAGATAGTATCCTCGAATCTGTGGGCGGGTCAGAATGCAGGCTTTGGGCGCAGGAAGAGACTTCCACCGAACGGTGGGGGCTGCTTTGGCAACACTGTGTCTGTCCTGATGAACTTGGGCTTGGACTCAAGGCTGAGCCACTGCGGAGCCCCAGGAAGCACCCAAAGCTTTGCCATCGCGTTTTCTAGAGGCTCAGATCCCTCGGACACAGCCACCACCTCACAAAGCTATGCTCTGAAGCCCTGTGTGACGTGGGCGTGTCCGAGTGGCAGAACCCGGATCACATGACTGCGTCCCAGCGGCTAAGAAGTGCGGGAATTTGAGTTTCTGGAATTGGGTTGGGAAGGCGGGACTCATCGTGGGATGAGAGGGATAGCATCGTGTAGAGAGGGAGCTGAGTGGCCACAAACAAACAGAAGACAAATGCCTGCACCACCTGCGGCGACCCGGAGGGTGGGCGGGCACTCAGTGTCCCCAGCTTACGCTCATCCTTCTAGTTAGGAGCCAAGGAGCAAGGGGAAGGAGCGTCCAAGGCTGCAGCGAGCTCTGACTCCAGAACCTTCATCGACCTTCCAGCTGCAGGACTAGACGGAGAATGTCAGGGACCCCCAGCCATCAACATGCCCTGATGCTGGCCTGGGCCCCCACCACAAGGGACCCCATTTCGTGCGGCAAATGCAGTCACAGGGTGGGCTCAGTGCACTTAATCCTCTGATTGAAGTGCACAGCCAGATCCTATCAGACTCACCGGCGGGCTCGTGGTACAGCTTCATGTTGCTAAGCCTTGGGCCTCAGTCACTCTCAGCCTCATCCGTAAAATGGGCACCCAAATCTTGCCCCACGTCCCTCCCTCCAGGTCTATCATCTGGATCAAATGGGAACGAGATTGCAGAGTGACAGGATAAACTGAGCAGGACGGCGCCCTTCTTCCCTGAGCTTATTCCCCGCCAGCGACCCGTGGATAAATGGGATCCGTACGCCTGCTGTCAGCTGCATTTGGTCTGGTTCATAAGGAATCACGAGCTGGGCTACAGGAGCTCTCGGTGTCTTCTGCTTAGACAAGTGGATTGAGGGCTTGTTCCTTTGCCTTGAATTGGGGACCACACCCCTGGGCCATTAACAGACTATTGGGGACTGATGGCTGCAGTCCCTCTGCGTCTGCCTGGGTGCACGCAGCAGGAAGACCCCCAAACAATTGTTCTCGAGTTATCCCCAGGCAGAGTGTGGGTCCTGCAGGGCATTTCAGAGCAGAAAGCCAGGCGTCCCCTGGTGGGGGAGACGTGGAGAGGGAAGCCACATGGGCTGCTTTGGGGAGCCTGCGGTGGGGGCGGGGAAGGGAGGAGCCGGCTGGCCTGGCCTTGGAGTTGCCGCGGAAGGCGCTTTCATCAGGATTATCAGAGCCCCCAGCAGCCTCACACACCTTCAGTGAGATGCTCATTTATTCATTTGTCTGACAAACTTTTTTAAAGTTGCTACTAAGGGGGCGCCTGGGTGGCTCAGTCGGTTGAGCGTCCGACTTCAGCTCAGGTCATGATCTCACGGTCTGTGAGTTTGAGCCCCGTGTCGGGCTCTGTGCTGACAGCTCAGAGCCTGGAGCCTGCTTCGGATTCTGTGTCTCCCTCTCTCTCTGCCCCTCCCCTGTTCACACTGTCTCTTTCTGTCTCTCAAACATAAATAAATGTAAAAAAAAAAAAAATTTAAAGTTGCTCCGAAGTCTCGGTAGCTCAGTCTCAGAGCCTAGGACCCCGGTGGTGAGTTTCCTGACCCTTGCTTCCCGGGGCTTAGAATCTAGCAGATGAAAAAGATACATCAACTCAGCTCAACCGAGAGTCTGTGGCAGAACATCTTGGTTCTTACCGACATCTGCTGCTTTTTCCCCCTCTTGCCAATAGAAACTTGATTTTCTTGAGTGGCAGGGTGCCCCACTGAAGGGGTGCCTTTTGAGCCAGGCTTTCTCAAAGGGGGGTGGTGGTTCCTAGACCAGCCACATTAGCATCAGCTGGGAACTAGCATCAGCTGGGAACTTGTTAGAAACGCTGACTCTAGGGCCTCACCCCGCCACACCCGGGCCAGCTGATCCTGACTGTGGGGGTGGGGCCAGCAGTCTCTGCCTAAACTGCCTGCACCCCTGTACGTGTGGGCACAGGGCCAGTTCTTGCCCATGAGATGTCAGGGGGATCTGCTGGGGACTTTGGGGGAAATGGTTTTCTTGTGCTAAAAAGGTAGACATGTTAGAAGGTAGAGCTCCTGCCTTGTGAGCTCTTCCTGCTGTTTCAGAAGCGGCCGTGTGTGCCCAGGGGCCAGGAGGGGGCAGTCTCACGGATGGGCTGAGGATGGCAGACGGGGAAGAGCCTGAACTGCCCAACCACTTGGGGACCTTGTATAAAGAAAACAGTAAGTGTCCTCACAGCACTGCCACTCGCAGCCAAGGGCATCCCCCCAGACCCAGGTTCACGGGAGTGACAGAGCCGAGCAGTGACGCAATGCATCCTGGCCTCCTTATGATGCTGTACGGGGCCTTTTCTTCCTGTCAACCTTCTCCACCTCGGTCATTTCAAACCGCTTCAGCACCTCACACGCGACAGAATGGCTACTGTCCAAAACTCCGGGAAATGGCAGGTGTTGGTGAGGGTGCGGAGAAGGTGGAGCCCGTATGCCCTGGTGGGGGGCAGGGGGGATGTAAGATGGTGTCGCCGCCGTGGAAATCAGGATGGCGGTTCCCCAAAAGATTAAAAATAGAATTGCCACGCGATCCAGCAATTCTACGTCTGGGTATATGCACGAAAGAACTGAAAACAGAGTCTCAAAGGGGTATATGGTGCAGTCGTATTGAGAGCAGCGTTATGCATGATGGTCGAAGGGTTGAAGCGATCCAAGTGTGAACTGATGGAGGGTTAAGATGGTGAATTTTACGTGTATTTTACCACAATAAAGCAAAACAAAACAAAACAAGAAACACACACGCCCCTCTTAAAATCCGTATCCCTATGCCCGCAGGTGGGTCTCTAACTCCTGCCTCCCCTCCGAGTTCTGGCCCCATACATCCCACGGACCTCTGGACATGGTCCCCTGGATCGTTGGAAGGTGGCTCAAAGTTCAGTGTGCCGGAGTGTGAACTCACGACCTCCCTCCCCAAACCTGTTCCCCTGCCGTGTTTGTCTTTGGGGTGCTGGACACTTCCATCCATTGTAAGTCAAAAGTCAGCCTCTTAGCCTCCTGCCCCGGCCGAGCCCATTGCACATTTCTGGTGATCACCAGACAAGGGCAGCCACCACGTCCAACCTCTTACAGCGTCGCCTGTGATGACAGCAGTGGGGCCGACGGGGCTCCCCGTGCGTGCCCTGGCGCCGCCCAGCTCCATGCTTCGGGCCACAGGCAGAGCGACTTCTTCCGCCTGCAGATCTGACTCATTCCATCTGAGCTTCCCTGGCAGTAATCGATACCATACGAAACTATTTCACGGAAAAATCCAGCCCCTCCCGGAGTAGGTTGCCATGCAGGCATCTCTTGAGTTGATTTCACGTCTATTTATAAGAGCAAGCTGATTGAGTCTCCTGGATTTGAGGTCTGACGTTGGGGGCTGGGGGTGGGACACGTGTGACCGATGGTCAGTGCCTTAGACAGGTGCAGACTCTGAGACAAGAATTGGAGAGCAAGTAGTTTATTTGGGACGTAATTCCAGGAAACAGTGGTTGGGAGCCGGAAGTGAGAGCGGGACCACAGGACAGCAGCTCGGGCGCCTTATTCAGCCTGCTGGTTCCGGAGAAAGGCTGGGACGTGGAGCCAATCAAGGGTGCACGGGCTGCCCCGGGAGCCAGGGGCACCAACTCTGACAGTCATTCCTTGGGGGCTGTGGAGGGGGTGTTAATTCTCTGGCACTTTCTGCCAGCCCCATGCGGGCAGAGTGGTCTGCTGGGTTTGGGTTCCGAAGCCCTCAGCAAAGAGAAGCAGCACTGGCAGAGCGTTGGAGGGTTTCAGAGCTCCGTGCAGGGCACAGTCAGCGCCGGCTCCCCAGTGTGGGGGATGACAAATGACACTCATTAAGTGACACAGACCCTCAGGACAGAACATAGAGACACATGTTTTGAAAGCCCATCCTTTTGAATTATCCTTTCCTTCAAATGGGAAAGCCTCCGTTTGTGCTAAGAGGGCTTAACTCCTTTCTAAAGCTCCATCATCTCCCTTCTGGCCTGAGAGAGCCCACGGAAGAGGGAGGGAATGACCACAGCTCCCTCCTGTGTGTCGCTGGGACCCGGCGTGACAGGACAACCAGGATGTCCAGACCCGGGGAAGGATAACCAGGCTGGGCCAGGGCCCGGCCTGCTCAGCACGGCCTCGCCCTCTCTCCTGTGGGAGGCAGGAGACATACATGTGACCATGTGGCCACATGGGGCCTGTGGGGCTCTGGTCCCCTGCTCTATGTGACACAGAGACAGTCTGAGCTGGTGGCTGTGGGTGCCAGGCGCCCATTGCTGCATCGGCTTTGGGGAGCTACCAGAGGCCTGAGCCGGAGGCCTCAGTGCGGCAGGCCCTGTGGCTGTGGGGGGAGGAGCTGGGGGCGGGGAGGAGGAGGATGTACTGAGTCCTCCTCCTGTCTCTGTTGCCCGGCCAGTGGGGGAGTGAGGCCCCGAAAGCTCCCTGCGCTGCGCTCCAGCTGGGCGTGGGGGCGGGGGGCCAGGGGCAGAGTCCGCAGACCCTCCCTGCCAGCGCTGAGGCCGTGTGTGTGTTAGTGAGCGTGAGTGTGCACATGTGCCAGTGTGTGCAGTCAGTGTGAGTGTGCACACGTGCCAGTGTGTGTAGTGAGTGTGTACATGTGGCTCTGTGTGTGTGTGTGTACGCACAGGAGAGAGAGACATACACACACATGGATAGACAGATAGACAGAGTCTGCAGGCCGTTGGCAGGGAGACCGGAGCAGAAAGTGAGAGGTGACCTCCCTGAGGCAGGGTGTGCAGGTGGCCCGCTGAGCCAGAGGACAGGGCCCGGGTGGGATGACATGAACGGGAGGGGATCAGCTGGGGCAGGACGGCTGGTCCCAGTCTTAGTTTGTCAATAAACACAGAGCTGCCCACGTTCCCCAAGGGCGTCCAGGCACCAGGTGGAGGTCCTAGCACTTCACATGTGTTGTATGTTAGTATTTGCTTAAAGTTTGTTTATTTACTTTGAGAGAGAGCGAGCGAGCTGGGGAGGGGCAGAGAGACAGAGCAGAGGGGCTCCCGGGCAGGCTCCACACTGTCAGCACGGAGTCTGATGCGGGGCTCGAACTCACAAACCATGAGATCGTGACCTGAGCTGAAATCTAGAGTCAGATTCTTAACCAACTGAGCCACCCAGGTGCCCCTGTTACTATTTTTATTTAACAAATACTTGTGCTTGCTCTGCCGAGGCACTATTCTCGTTGTTCTACCGAAATAAAAAACAACTAAATAAACATTTTAAAGCATTTAATGATTAAACCACCCAGTCCTCACAAGAACCTCAAGGGGAGACACTGTCCTTGTTTCCATTTGCAGACAGACGATTGGTGACTCGCCCAGGGTCCTAGAGGGAGCGGGTGGAAGGGCTGGTGGTTGACCAGCCATCACGTTCCGGAGTCGGGCTCCTCCCCTTGATGCCTGGGTTTCGTCATGCTCATAAAAGGCTGTGGGTCGATTATGC
>JAQQST010000665.1:0-14859 GCA_028646485.1 Cryptoprocta ferox
TTTCAGACCAGATCATAGTGATCTCATGTCTTTGTAGGTTACAAAGTGAGCCCCAAAAATCCAGGGATCCAGGTACCATGTGCCACCGTGCGGTGTCGTTAGGGTGTTACCCTGTCCTCCAAGTCACTTACTGCTTAGACTGGAAGCCTGTTACCTCCCAGTACCCTTCAGCTGCTTTGCCCACCACCCTCTCATCTTGGTGACCACCAGATAATTTTCTGTATCCAGGAGTCTGTTTCTGTTTGGTTTTGGCTTTTCACTTGTTTTGTCTTTCAGATTCCACATATGAGAGGGATCATACAGCCCTGTCTTCCTCTGACTTATTTCACTGAACATTGTATTCTCAAGGTCCATCCGTGTTGTTGCAAATGGCAAGATTCCATTTTTTATGACCGAGTAATATTGCATTGTATATGTATACCATATCTTCTTTTTAAATTTTCTTAATGTATTTATTTTCAGAGAGAGAGAGAGCACGTGAGCAGGGAAGCAGCAGAGAGAGGATGAGAGAGAATCCCAAGCAGGCTCCACACTGTCAGTGCAGAGCCCAACGTGGGGCTTGAACTCAAAAACCGTGAGATCATGACCTGAGCCAAAATTGAGAGTAGGATGCTTAACCAACTGAGCCACCCAGGCGTCCCCAACACCACATCTTCTTTATTCGTTCATCAGTGGATGGACACTCAGGTTGTTTTTATGTCTTGGTGATTGTGAATACGCGGTGAACGTGAGAGTGCGTGTATCTCTTTGGATTAGTGATTTCACCTTCTTTTGATAAATACTGACACGTGTGATTCCTGGATGTAGGGTAGCTCTATTTGTCACTTTTTGAGGACCCTCCACACTTTTCCAGATTGGCTGCCCCAGTGTGCATTCCCACCAGCAGCGCACCAGGGTTCCTATTGCTGCACTTCCTCACCAACACCTCTTGTTGCCTGAGTTGTTAATGTTGGCCACTCTGACAGGTGTGAGATGCTGTCTCATTGCGGTTTTGATTTGTATTTCTCTGATGATGAGTGATATTGAGCATCTTTTCATGTGTCTGTTGGCCTTCTAGATGTCTTCTTTGGAGAAATGTCTATTCCCATCTTCTGCCCATTGTTTAATTGAACAAACTCACAAGTTTTGTCATGTGACAGCTCGATACCTGGGCTTGCTACCATGCTACCATGTCCTGTCCTGCCCCCACCTTGTTTTAGGGCCGAAGACACAAGAGACGGGAGGTTACTCAGCGCCTGGTTTGAGGTGCCCACTGCCTACGGCTTCTCTGTCTACAGCAGAAAATGCGATTTTCTATCCACATTCCATATGATATTTTGGATAATTTTCACTACCTGATTTCATGCCAGGCTGTGTGACCCAGGTGTACTGTTCTAGTTGTGAGGGTTTACTTTTTGAAATGGAAGGAGGAAACGAGGCTGGGGAGATCCGCATGCACATGAACTGGGGGTGTTGCGGTCAGCATGTTAAATCAAGCTGACACTCGGTGCGCAGTGGCATCTCCCAGGCAGTGGCTGGAGGATGCAGGGACAGTCACACAGGAGAGGCTCACGTGGGGCCAGGTGCTCGGTGGACTGTGGGTGGCGTGTGGGAGGCAGTGAGGTGGGTGCCAGGCGGCTTTGGGGGTGGTTGGTCACGGTTCCTGACGACTTGGGGTGGCCCAGACCAAGCAGCAGGCTTCTGTAGGCACAGATGATCGAGAAGCAGGACGGAAACGATGATGCAGGTGCTTGTGTTTGTGGACTAAACCATGGACATGACTTTGTTTCTCTAGGAAGTATGGCTCCCGTCTAGAGCGTGGACCTGGAGGGAGCCAGGTGGGGCAATCCAGCCCCCACCTTTTCAGCTGCCCACCCGGGCAGCTGACGTGGTCTCTCAATGCCACTTTGGGAAACCGAAATGGTAGCCCTGCTTTACAAGGTCACTGTCAGGAGACACACATTGAATTAAGAGTGTAAACCACTCCGCACAGTGCCCGGCACAAAGACAGGCCGAGTAAATGGTCACCTTCTGGTCCCCTTACTGCCCGTGCTGCTCTAGCGTCACTTGTTAATGCCGAGTGTGAGCCGCTCAGGCTCGGGAGTGCCATCCTCCTAAAAGGGGGTGATGTCCCAGGGAACAGGTATGTTAAAAGAAGCACAAATCATCCAGCTCCTGTCATTGGCTTTCCTGGTGGATTCTTCGAGAAAAAATGATAACGATAGCAGTGATGTGCCTGCGTCTGCCAGACGCCAGGCTAGCCCCCGACTGGTGTGACTGATCCACACAGCACGGCCCCCAGCGCATCAGCACCCCTGTTGCTGGCTGTGGCAGCCGCCGCCCGGCAGGGCGCTGGGATCGCCGCTGTGGAGCCGCCACGATCCGTCCTCGAGCTTCCACGCCGTGGGCACGGGAGCTGGGGCGCCTCGCATCCTGCGTCAGGCTGCACGTCCTCAGGCGGCAGGTTCTCGGCCACGCTGCAGGTGCTCTTGCAGGTGCCTGAGGGGGGACGTGAAGAGCCCCGGGTCTGTGTGCTCGCGGAGCTCCGCGTCTGCGGGGAGAGGCCGGCAGGCAGCGAGCAGACACCGGAGTCCAGCAAGGAGACAGAGGCGAGTGTCCGTAGGGTCCTCGTGGTTCTCTCTCTGCTCCTCCTTCCAGGGGACCCCGCGCAGGCGCTTGGCCGTCAGGGGCACCGGGCCCACACGGGACCCTCTGCCGCTCACACCGCCGCAGGCCAGGGGCTGGGCGGACACAGGCCTGGTCTCGGGGAGGTGACGGGCGGTGACAGAGGAGGGTGCCGACTTGATCTGTTCGGCATCACAAGGGAGGAGCTGGTTTTCTCTTCTGGACCTGCTCAGCTTTGGTCTGCGTCAAGGGAGCACTTTGTGCCCTGGCTTTTCTAGGAGTGGGGCCTTATAATAAACCGATACAGGGAGAGCGGCGCCCGGATTCAGGATGGCCCTCGTGTCCATGTGTAACACGGGCACTTAGAAATGCCGCTGCCTCATGCCGAGAGTAGAGGGAGAATATTTCTCTGGCTCCCACTAAAACGTGATGTGCAGGCCACGGAGACAGTCTTGAAAAGCAGTATGTGAAAGCAACTTTTTCAAACCCTGAGACATACACACACTTTCTTCTCATTTTGTCTACTTAACGCCGGTAACTCTCCATGAGCAGAATTAACACGCACCCTGTCCCTCAGCTCCAAAGCGTGGGGGCCACCAGTTGCACGAGGGACAAAGCGCACCTGCGCCGCCCGCTTCTCCACCAGGTTCCCGTCCAGAGGCAGGGAGAGGCTTTCCGGGAGCCTTGGCATTGCCGGGCCTCGACCTCCCATTGAGAACGGTATCTGGACGTGGCGTCATTCCCCCACCCAGGAGCAGGTGTAGCTTTTCTGCTGACTCTCAAAACCTGACACAGGACTATCACAGAGCATGCCGGCCCGAGCAGCGGGTACTCTGATCTTTAGCTCTGAGGACGACCTTGACCATTGGACAAAGTCCTGAAAAGGCCAAGCAGATGCTCTGACATCTGCCTCGTGGCCGGGTTCCTCCCGTGCGCAGTGGGAGGGACCCTGTACAGGAGCCCGGACACAGACCACATGAAATGCCGACACAGTGAATCCTCAGTCTGGAAGAAATGAGTGGGAATCTGTTGTTCACGCGTGCGTCAAAGTTCATGTACTCGACTCTAGTTAATACGGCTTTCCTGACAATAAGCCAAAGTGTGGATTTCCTGCTCATACGTTATTCCTGTGTGTCTACCATCAGCATTAACCTCAGCATCTGTATAATCTTTAATCTGTGTTGCTTTCTTTGAAGGTAAGTTTCTGAGTGATGGTTTTTGCGGGGAAACTGGGTTTGCAAGAACATTGTGTATGGCCTCTTGCTTGCTTCTCCCGCACTCGTGTTCTGTGACATGGTCAGTATTTTGAAGCCCATCGGGTGGACAAGGGGGACAGATGTTGTTTTAGAGGTCCTGACCGTAGCCCTAACCCTAACCTGTGGAGGGCCGAGTCAGGCTGAGGACGCTCCCCTGGGTCCTGGACGCGGTCTCTATGTCCCTGGGGTTAAACAGGACCCAGCAGGGGCGGGTTCTGATCAGTTACGGCACATATGCTGAGCCCCAGAGCCGCCAGGAAGCTACGTACACACGTCACATATGAAAATTAATTAGCTAAGTAATTAATTCACCCTCTGTTACCAATTCCTTAGCACATAACATGTCCCCTGGCCTGTTGTGAGCACGTACATGACCCACGTATCATACGCTATAGATACACGCCCGTGACACGTACATTTCCTCCTTGTGGACCTAGCAATACATCCATCGGAGACGGTGTTTTCTATGGTGGCTTTTACATCATTTACAGTAAGGAGGAAATGGGCGCCTGGCTGGCTCAGTCCGTGGAGCATGTGTCTCTCCGTTGTGAGTTTGAGCCCCACACTGGGCATGAAGCCTGCTTTAAAAAAAAAAAAGACAAGCAAAGAAAGGAGAAAAAGAGATGTGTCCTTTCCTATAATTGGATCGTCCCTGCACTGGTTTACTTCCCTGTGGATTCACTTTACTGGCAGGAGGTGTCTGCTCTCAGCCTAGCAGTTTCCATCCTACCTCCTGGGGCTCAGGACGGCGTTTCTATTTCCTTCCAAAGGAACACCTGTATCGTGTCCCTGTGGAGAGGTGGCTGTGGCCTGGCAGCGTGCTGCTCAGTGGACAGGCTGGCTCTGAGCCCCGGGGATGTGCTGTGCCTGCCCCCTGCCCCTGTGCCCCCGCCTCTGCGGGAGGTCAGCTTGCGGCCTCCTTATGAGGAGTGAGCTGTTTTACTACATGCGCCCTGTCTGGGACTCTCAGCATCATTGAGCCAAGGCATCCATCCGTGGCGGTGTCAGTCTGCATCCCGACTGCACCACCATGCCTTCCCGGGTGTGCTGACCGGCTGTCCCCAGGTCCCAGGTGTGCTGACGGGCCATCCCCAGAAAAGTCGGGAAGTCGTCGACCTCTGCTCTCGGAATGTTTTCTCTGACATTGGTCTCCCTCCTGCTGGTGCCCCCACTCTCTCTCTCTTGCTTCTCGGAGCCTCTGATGGGGTTTCTTCCTTCTTTCTTCTGCCTAGTCTGGGGGTTTCATGGACTCTGCAAAACCACCAAGTTCAAATCCACTATCTAGCCTCCCCAGCAAATCCTTCACTTCAGTTCTCGTACTTGTGAACTCTGCTAGACCCACTGGCTCTTTCTGTAGTGTCTGTCACTATGTTGGTTTTCTCCAGTGATGTGCTACAGTCATCGCACGTCTAGTTCTTAAAATTTTTTTCAATGTTTATTTTTGAGACAGAGAGAAAGAGAGTGTGTGAGCAGGGGAAGGGCAGAGAGGGAAACAAAGAATCCGAAGCAGGCTCCACGCTCCGAGCTGTCAGCACAGGGCCCGACGCAGGGCTCAAACCAACAGACCTTGAGATCAGGACCTGAGATGAAGTTGGACGCTCAAGTGACTGAGCTCCCTAGGCACCCTGATATACATGGTTTTCTTAAGGAGAAGTGAACAGAAGAGTAGATGACGTTACTTTTTGTATGAGTTTCACTATGGAGCTCACCAGGCCGCATAGACAACAGACATTTATGTTGTCTGGAGGCTGGAGCTCCATGCGGGGTGCGTCACAGCCTCTTCCTGCTTGTAGACAGCTGTCTTCTCGCCGTGTCCTCACGGGCGGGGAGGGAGCTCTGGCGTCTCTTCCCACAAGGACTCCAGTCCTACGGGATCGGGGCTCAGCCCCCACGACGTCACTCGACGTTACTTCCTTCCTCAGAGGCCCCGTGTCCAGAGATGCCCACGCTGGGGAACAGGGCTGAAACCGGACACCTGTCGGTCAATCCCAAGAGTTACATGCGGAGTTTCTTTGAAGAAGGTGGTACGTGACGAGGACCAGCTACCAAAGTAGAGCGATTGTCCTGCTCTTATGAATTCTGTGCCTCGGGAGGCTCGGGGGCACGTCGGTTTTCCTGGGAAGAGGGAGAGCCAGCTTCCCGGAAGCTCCCTTGTGAACCAGAAACACGTGCATCATAAGATGTCGTCCATGTCAAGTAATGATAGTGCTGCCGTCATTGTGTCTAGAGCCTCAAATACCACAATAAATTCCAAAATTCCACACAATAATTCCAAAATTCCTAAAAGAGCAAGAGTGACGTCCTACACAAATGGACTCTCGTGTTTCCTATTAAGGCAGAAATAGCCTATTAGTGATGGGTCTTAAAGTTCTAAACTTATTTTTGGTAAACTTACGTACACACTGGAGCAGGTGAGTCATGTGACAGCTGTCCCGTGGCTCCCCGTGTGGCTCTCGGCAGGGCTGGAGGCTCCGTGGCGACACCCCTGCCTGTGTGCACAGCACGGCTCCCCTCTCCCTGCAGGTCCGACGCGTTCGAGGTGCTGGCTCTGGACGGTGTCAGCACGGGGGTCCTGCAGTTTCACACGGCCCAGGAGAGCGCCGACTGGCTGAGGGCAGTGTCCTCCACCATCAGCGACCTGACACGACAGAGCGTGAGCACACTTCCTGTGACTTACTGCTTTTGTGTACAATCCAGAAAAATAATTTGAGAGCTTTTAATTTATGATTCACACTAAAATAATGGGTTACAAGATTAAGCAAGGAAACGTGTACTTTTTTCCAACATACCACATCTCTGACTAAAAGCAGGTCATGTTAAGTCCTCCAGATGCCCCCGCCGGGGCAGTCTGAGCCAGGTCAGACATTTGGACGCCCAGGGACTGGTTCCCTCCGACCCTTGCCCTCTCTCGTCCTGTCCTGCACAGACACAGATGTACTCACATGCATGTAATTTCACATATACGTTATCGATGTGAGGTGGGGAGCCTAACGGGGTTGAAGATAGAAGTCCCGGTAACTTTATGAAAACAAGAGGCATATCCAATCAAAAAGATTACTTCCCATATTTTCAGAGCAAGGTGACCCAGGAAAGAGAGAGTGCCGTCTCCTGGAGTGATCTGTTTGATGTTCAAAGTCAATATGAAATAAAAATAAATAAATAAACAAAACGGGCTGGGAGTTAAAATCCAATTAAGCAGTAAGTTCCTGAAGGAACCACTGTATGCCGGCAGGTGGGCTGGTGGCCACAGCTGGGGACACTCATGAGACTCACCTGGCCAGACGTGGCCTTTGACCAGGTTCTTGCCGGTGGACTTGCCCTCTGACGGCATTTGCATCCTGAGGCCAGAGTCTGTGCTGGAGAGAGCAGGTGTAGGGGGGCGGCGGGAGTGGGAACAGTGCTGGGGCTGAGGCTGCACGGCCGGGTGCAGACTCCCCCTGCAGCCACACCTGCACGGCCCCGCCCACCGCCCCTCCTCTTCCGCACACACCACCTGTTCCAGAAGCTGCTACACGGGCTGACCGAGCCCATGAAAAGATTCGGGAAAGCAGCAATGTATCCGACTTACATTCCACAGACCTCAAGGTTCCTTTCTTCAGTTAGATAAGGAGGTACCGGAGCCTCTGCGAGCCCTTAGTTCTCAGGCTTCACATTTTGAATTCCAAAGGTATCTGGACGGATAAAAAGAAAGAAGAAAACAGGCAGGTGGTGGCAGATTGATATTTGCAGGCATGCATGTGAGCACGAACGTCCCTTAGTTCTGGGTGATTTTTGCACATTCCAGCTGGTAGGCAGAGCAGAGGGGAGGAAGCCTGAAATGTGGATCTGAGGTCCCGTTCCAACGGCGTGTGTTACTATTCTGGACCTCTGCTTCCTCGCCTGTAGAGTTGGGAAATCGTGCCACCTTGCAGGATTCCTGGGGCAGCTGGGGGTGGGGGGGTGTGATGTGAAACACCCGTTTTTTCCCAGATGTTGAAATTCAGGTATCTGTGGTCCTGTGCTTCCCTCACACATTTGAGAGAGAACAGCGTAAGTGTGCTAGTGCTGTTTTCTTTTTCCCTTGTGGGAACTGCTGCTGTACATCTGTCTATACTCTAGTTTGGTTTTTAGGTTAGAAACACATCATAAAAGAGACTTGTTCACAACCAAGGACACTTCCCATGGCTAGCTAATTTCAGTTGCCAATTGGACGGGTCGAAACATGATGGCAGTGATATTCTTGTCCTAATGACTCCTTGCTTCCTTGTCTTTACAGATTAAAATGGCAAATAAGGGCTGTTCTCCTTGTGACCAGGTAGGGCTTGTGTTTTCATGCTGATCACATAGCACGTCTCTCCAGTAGCTTCTCCTGGATCTGGAACTTGATTTGGAAATCTGGGGAGGGAAATCAGACGGAAGTCAGGGGTCCTTCCCTCAGCATCAACTCCATCAACCTGCTCAGTTTCAGTGGAGACGGTGCAGGAGGGGCGCTGGTCCTCAGTGCCACGTTATCGCTGAGGAAGTGTGGTTGAACAGTTGGGTCGTTATGGGTGCTGAAGCTGAGAGGGTTTTCCGCTGGACACACACCTGTGTGATCTGAGCACCATGTGATTTTCTTAGAGAACGTCCTCATGTGGAGAGCCTTGCCCTGGAGCGGCCTCTGGCCAGCAGCAGGTACGGCTGGAAGGTGGGAACAGCACTCCTGGGACCCCGGGCTCACCTGCAGGGCCGCGCGGCGAGGCGTCCACACCTCTTGCTTCTCAGGGCCAGTGTGCTGACCCCCCCCCCCCCCACTCAGGGCTCTCACTCGCTCGGTCTGCGAGCACCTCGAGTGGCCCATCACGCTCAGCTAGTTTGAGCAGCAGGGACTGCACTTTGAAGCCACGATGTCATTCCGCTCTTTCTGGAAAAATCACAGCTGAAGCCGTCCTGTATGGGCAGACTTTTTATTTACTGCTCATCAGTTTTCTGACTTGCCGCTCGCAGGTTTGAGGTGCAGAAACTGAGAAGAATGTGCTCAGTTTGCTTTAAGTAGCGCTCACACATGCTCGAAATGGTGCTTGCGATCGCTGTGGGAGCAGGTGGGGGCTCAGCAGAGTCGGCTCTGCCGCTCCACGTTTGCCGCACCGGAGGGAACGTAGGGCTGCATCTGCGTCAACCCAAGAGTGCATGTCTGTGCTTAGAAAAGAAACTCGAGGGGCCTGTGGGGCTCAGTCGGTTAAGCAACTGACTTCGGCTCAGGTCGTGATCTCGTGTTTCATGAGTTTGAGCCCCACGTCGGGCTCTGTGCTGACAGCTCAGAGCCTGGAGCTGCTTCGGATTCTGTGTCCCTCTCTCTCTGCCCCTCCCCTGCTCATGCTCTGTCTCTCTCTCAAAAATAAGTAAACATGAAGGAAGGAAGGAAGGAAGGAAGGAAGGGAAAGGAAAAGAAAAGAAAAAAAAAGAAATGAAACTCTAAGGAAAGCTGCTCTGAATGTACTTTTATTTCTTGTAACATTTTTCTGAATTTATGATCATCTGTTTTTGCCTTGGGAGCTGAATGAGGGTGGTGAGCTATTTAATTATTTAATGAGTGATAGTTCCATAGATGTCTCCAAATTCGTATACGATTCATTTCATGGTCCTGTACAGAAAATACCATTTTCTTTGTCCACACTGTGTTTCTAACATGGAGGCTCTCATGGACCCCTCCACTGAGGACAGAGCCCCACCGTCCACATGTAAAGCATGTCTTCTCCAGGCTGGGGGGGAACGGACCGAATCTGTCCTGTTCTCTCCTAGAATAATTTACTGTTCTGCAATTGGATTTCAAAATTAGCAAAATGTCCCATGGAGTTGTTTTCATGGTAGATCAGAGATTCTCTCGAGACCACAGGAGAGAGGGATGGTCTGGGTGGTGACCCAGAACTCAGCTCTTCCGTCATTCCATGGGGACTCTCCCCGGGACCCTGCTGGTCACTGCGGTCAGGGCTGTGCACACGCAGGCAAGCGCCTAGCCAGCAGCTTTCAGGGGGCTCGAACTTACTGTGCTTGGAGGCATGCCCTGGGCTCTCAGGACGCACTTGTGTCACCTGGCACATCAGGGAGAGCGCAGTCTGGGATCAAAACATGCTCTGCTTCACTTTGAAACACCGGGGGTCACAACAGAAAACCAGGAAACTGGGTTCAGGGAAACTTCAAACCCTCCAACGAGCAAAATTCCCAATGCTGAGAGCACTAGGTAGTTAGGCTCAGAGACATCCGAGGCGGCAGGGTAATCCTGCTCTGCTTTGTCTTAGCGAGACGTTATCACATCTCGTGGTGGTGTCATGCCAGTCTCCCTAGGACTGGGTTCTAATCCCGAGTAATCCCTTCGCTGGTGACAGAATTTGGCCAAATTACCACCTGAGCCACAGTTTCTTCTCCTGCAAGATATGCAAGTTGTAAGGGGAAATCTAAAGACTTCTTTCTAACCTCAAAATTTCTGTATTATTTTGAACTTTTTAAATGTTTGTTTATTTTTGAGAGAGAGAGCACAAGCAGGAGAGGAGCAGAGAGAGAGGGAGACACAGAAACCGAAGCAGGCTCCAGGCTCTGAGCTGTCAGCACAGAGCTAGACTCGGGGCTCAAACTCACAAACCTCGAAATCATGACCTGAGCCGAAGTCGGATGCTCAACCGACTGAGCCACCCAGGCGCCTCTGAACTCTTTTTTTCCCCCAGGGGCTCAAATCAGTTCATTTGGAAGAAATAGTAGAGATGAGCTCTACTGTGTGGATTTCTGAAAAGCCACCCCTGCCTTGTCTCGTGGTGCTTTTGGTAGAGGATTATCTCACATGTTCTCCAGAAACTAAACATTTTGTATGTATCACAGGAGTTTCGATTTGTGATGTTGGACCTATAGGAATGAGAAGGAATGCTTTTTTCATTCTGAACAGTTAATTTCTGGTATTGGTATATAGCAAAGACATACTATTTGAATAAATATCTTTAAAAATAAACGTCTTTGGGAATTACTGAAATTGGCAAAAACAAATACAAGACAGAATTAGAAGATCATACAAAAGACCTAGTGCAGATGCTTCTAGATTCTTGTATTTAGTCAGTAAGATGGCTGTATAATTTGCTGGCCAAACAGAGGCAGGTCCTTCTGGGATGACGGCCGGCCTGGCAGCGACAGGCAGGCATTTAAAACTGTCCCGGCCGAACCGGAGCACGTGCCCCCTGCTAAAACAGCAGGTCGTTCTGTACGTCTGCAAAATACATTTTATCTGGAAAACCTGAATAAAGGGAAATGTGGGTGCCTTACTCACCAAGTCCGAGAGGAACCTAAGTGTCTCAGGTCACGTGGGCGTTTTCTGTGAAAAGGGCCAGTTCTACAACATGGACACTTAACTATCTTGACTCAGTCAAGTATAAAAAAAGCCTTTCCTATAGAAGTGGCATCAGAAAAGATAGATGAAAATATGCTTCTTTGTTGTAATGGTTATGTCCTCTTCATTTAATTACAGGAATATAATCAGGTAGGTGTTCCTAAAATTATAATGTACGTTTCTCGGAAGACATAATAAGCCAATAGAAAATCCATAATGTAAAAGATAATATTAGGTAATCTTGAATTTTTTATGAACTACATATACCTAAAAAAGATTCATAAAGCAGGCAACGTTTCTAATAATGGCTAAGCTATAACTTCTTTCTTTGCAAATTGATCGAGGCAGAAGTAAATTACATATGGCATTTCATTAAGTTCACATCCAATTTATAGATGATTCAGATTAATGATCTGGTTTATAAAACATTTCTTTTTGTAAAACTTCATCTGGCATCTAACCTAGGATATCTTCCACCGGGCGTCAGAGTGAGAGCTGCCAGGAATCTGTCAGGTAACCCACAGAAGCGGAGGCGACCTCCCTGAGCCCGGCCGGGCACCCCAGTGAGCCCCGGGGCTCCGCCTTGAAGCGGCTCGTAGGAGTTTTATTTCATAAGGTGCTTGGCAGATTTATGGAAGTTCACTCTTCAATTTACTTAAATGTGAAGCCGTTTTAAACACTTACTGTTTTAAACACGTACGTGGCAAAATGAGGAAATGAGGAAATTAAAATGAAATACTCAGCACTTACTACAAAATATGTGTCCCATTAAAATTTGGGGTAACAGTAGTTTGAATTTATGCACTAAACACTTAAAGCTGTATTACTAGTTCCCTAAGCTTTTTGAATCCTGTTCTGATTTGTTATATCTTGGACACGAAATTCCAGTTCTTTTTTTTTTAAACTTCTTATAAAAAATTTTTTAATGTTTATTTAGTTTTGAGACAGAAAGAGACAGAGTACAAGTGGGGGAGGGGCAGAGAGAGAGGGAGACACAGGATCCGAAGCAGCTCCAGGCTCCGGGCTGTCAGCACAGAGCCCCACGCGGGGCTCGAACCCACTCACTGTGAGATCATGACCTGAGCCAAAGTCAGACGCTGACTGAGCCCCCCCAGGCGCCCCCAAAATGCCAGTTGTAAGAGTCTAATATTGCTGTCTTCCCTTAACTCTCGTCAGGAGGTGGAGCTGCAAAGAAATAGTCGTCTCTCCCACGTACGTCAGCTCTGTGCCTGCTGTGGAAAATGCACTTGGTGACGCCTGTAAACTCAGGCGAATCAGAAGTACTAGCCCCTCATAGGATGTGATTTAATGCTGTGTTTTTAAAGATACGCGGCAGGCACAAGGCCGCCGCAGCCGAGGGTCCGGCGGGTCCCAGACGCGCACGCGGAGCCCGGCAGGTGCAGAGCTCGGGGTCCCACCGGGACACTCCTTTCACATCCGTCCGCTCGATCTGGGGTCAGGAAACCTGCTGGTTCTGGGCGTGCCCGTCTGCCGCGTCCAGCCCTGGGACGGCGCCTGCTTGCGAAGGCTTGGCTTTAATCACACGCCTTCCCCCCGCAGGTCGTGCACATGGGCTGGGTCAGGGAGAGACTCCAAGGCCCCGGCTCCCACGAGACCTTCAGATCCAAGTTCCTGGCCCTGAAAGGCTCTTTGCTGTACGTTTTCAGCACCGCTCCGGTAAGGACACCTTGACACTCCGCGGGGAAGGGGGTGCCGATGAGAAGCAGCGGTGGGATCTGGTGTTCGCGGGAGGCCAGAGACAGGGCGCCGGGGCGGCCCCTCGTGCTCACCCCCCCCACCCCCAGTTCAGACGTGGGGGCACAGAGCCCGTTAGTTCCGTGGTCGGAGAATCCAGAAACAGAAGAGAACAGGTGACAAACTTTAAAAGCCGTTCGTTCCTTCACATCCCCCAAGCTTTGTGAAAATAACAAATAGCCTGACTCCGCAGGGCCCATCTTATAAACCTGATGCTAAAGGCCGCAGTTTGCACTTTTGTTTTCAAAGTAGCACCGACTCCTTTCTCCCTGAATGAACCAAATGTAACGTGCGTGCTCTGCCTCGAGGGTCAGTCAGAGCACTTTCTTCGAGCGTGAGCATCAGACCCAGGAACGACAGGACCTGGGAGCTGCAGGCGTCTGAAACTTTGGATGTGCCATGTGCGGTGTCGATGGAACTTTCTGCCGTTGAAAGTAAATAAAAGGGTTTCCTCCCTTTTAAGGCTGCGTAATATGCCATCGTGCACATGCACCACATCTTTCTCTGCCCACCGGGCGAAGGACCTTGGACTTGCGTCCATGCGCGGTTGTGGGAATAGCACTGGTTGGAAATCTGAGTGTCTGGAGACCCAGATTTCATTTCCTTTGCACAAATACCGAGCCACGCGGTAGCTCCGGTGTTAATGATTTAGGACCCTCCGCGCCGTTCCACACGGGCCTGCCCGCTCACGGTCACCAGCAGCGCACGGGGCTCCCCTCTGCAGTCCCCGCCAGCACCCGCCGTCATCGCCTGGGGGCGATGGGTACGTGGTGGGACAGGCAGTGTCGTGGGTGGATCCCCACCTCCAAATGCATCGAGCGCATACGTTAAATTTGTGTATTTGTTGGAAGTCAATCATATCTCAATAAACTCATTTTAAAAAATAAAGAATAATGAGAAAACATAATCACATTTTACCTTTAGGCATCAAGACAGTTATGCAACTTTTCACTGATCAATATAGTTTTTTAATAAGCTTTTTAATTTGGAACAAGTTTAGATTTACTGAAAGCTGCATGTGTGGTGTGGACAGTTCTGGGTCCCAGTTTCCCTAGAGGCTGACACTGAATGGGACTGCGGTCCGTTTGTAAAACTGGACAGTGGCCCATCCTGGTAACTAAACCAGACACCGCCGTCCTCACAGCCAGCCTGCTGACGCGCTTTCTGTCCCAGGACCCACCAGGACACCAGCTTGGGTATAGCTGCACCTGTTTTGATAATCTGATGCTGTGAATTTACTGAAGCTAAAGAGTTATCTGAACAACAACAACAAAAATCATAGAATTCTACTCAGAACAAATGTACTAATGTTTTTTAACAGTTGCTGCTAAATGTCCATTCTTTGGGTTTGGATGTAATGACACGTGTCCACCATTACTGCATCCTACAGAGTGGTTTCCCAGTCCTGACATCCTGTGTGCCCCACCCTCCCCCATCCTCTGACCCAAACCACCGATCACTTACTGTCCCCATGGGTCCACCTTTTCCAGGTTGTCCTGGAGTTGAGGTCATAGTGTGTGGCCTTTGCACGTCTGCTTCTCTCAGTGACATGCATTTAAGGTTCGTCCGTTGTTTCATGTGTTTAGTGCAGAATGAGATTCCATTGTCTGGACGGACCGCAGTGCATTTATCCATCACCTACCGAAGGGCGTCTTGGTTACTCCGAGTGTAGCAATTACGAATGAAGCTGCTGTAAACATCCGTGTGCAGGTTTCCACGGGGACATAAGGTCTCAACTCCTTTGAGTAAATTCCAAGGAGAGTGATTGCGGGATCGTCTGGTGAGAGTATGTTTAGTTTTGTGAGAAACCTCCAAACTCTCTTCCAAAGCGGCCGCACCTTTCTGCGTTCGGCCCGGCGATGGGTGAGCGTTCCTGCCCCGCGTCCTCGCCGGCACCTGCTGCGGTCGGGGCTC
>JAQQST010000666.1:0-14857 GCA_028646485.1 Cryptoprocta ferox
GTGTGTGTGTGAGCGGGGGAGGGGCAGAGAGAGGGAGACAGAATCTGAAGCAGGCTCCAGGCTCCGAGCTGTCAGCACAGAGCCTGACGTGGGGCTCGAACCCACAAACCGTGAGATCATGACTTGAGCCGAAGTCGGACGCTTAACCGACTGAGCCACCCAGGCGCCCCTGTGGCTCCCTTTCTTTAATGCCCAGGTAGTGCGTGCACATGGCATGTGCTCAGTAGTGCCAGCCGTTATCACTCTGGAGCTCTCGGTAGGGAGAGGAGCGCCTTCTGTGTTCCGAGGGCCATGTCTCCACACTCCCTCCCTCCCAGGCTACTCTGCCCATAAGCCCCCACTTCCCAGAAGCGTACAGATCTTTGCTCATGCTATACCCTCTGACCCTCCTCTCCGGCTTTCCGGGCTGAGGAAATCTCTCTCACACTCCAGGATTCAGCGGCGAAGCTTCCAGAGACCCTCCCACAAATACACCTCCACCCTCAGTCCAAATAAACCTCTTCCTCCTCTGGATCCGGCACCACCGGACATTGGATAAACACATTGTATTCAAATGATTTGTGTAACCCAGGGATCCCCCCCACCCAGACCCTCCAGTTCACAAGGGTCACTCGTTCTTTAGAGTTGCGTCCACAACCCCTTTATGCCTTCCCAGCAGAACCCTCCTCTGGCCGGCCCCCCTTATTCTGGGAAAGCTTGCCCCAATATCAGTTCCAAGTGTGCAGACAGAGCAGGCAAAGCCAGCCAGCTCCTGGCATTGTTTCGGTGCTGTTACTGGTCCAGGCGTGACCACATGACACAGTTTGCCCAGTCCAACTGAAGGGAAACCCTTAGATGTCTGGTTTAGGGGCACAGTCTCCTCCTCTCACTGGAAGAGATGCATGTTGGCCTAGGTATTGTGGGCAGCCATCTTGCCATCAAGATGGTAGCTAACCTTGGACTGGATCCAATGGGTAGAGCCAGAGACAGAAAGCTCCTGGGTCCTTCTGCCATCCTTGAGCCATTGGATCAATCAATCCTGAGGCCAGGAATGCCCTGGGACTTCCTGTTGGTGAAATAATAACTTACCTTAATGTTGAAGCTTGAGTCAGGTGTCCCCATTCCTCATCACGGCACAAGAGCTCATATTTTACTTATCGAGCGCTTACCGCGCATCAGGCACCGTTCTGAGAGCTTCGCATGCAGAGAATCATCTGACGTTCACAACCGCCTTCCTAAGCAGGTGTGATCTGTGTCAGAGCTAATAGCGCAGTTTCTCGACTGAGACCTCCTGGGTGTGCACGCCTCTGCTACCGACTGTATAAACTCAGCCAGCTGCTTATCCTTCCTCGTCCTCAGTTTCCTCATCTGAAAATAGCACCTACGTCATAGGGTTGTAGTGAGGTTTAAAATAGGACAATCCACGTAAAGTACTTGGATCGGTGCCTAGGACATAGTAGGTGCTGAAAAAATAGTCTTTATGTTATTATGCTCATTTTACAGAGGAAGCCAAGGCTCAGAGAGTCTATGACAGGACCTAAGTCTACACATGCAGGCAGTGTGTCAAACCTGCCTAATCTATCTCTACAGTCTGCAGTCTGAACTGCAGGGTTCAAAGCCCCAGTGCCCGCATGGGGAGAAGCCCGGGAGATGTGCAGGTTACGGGCAGTCCATCTCCTCGGCCACCCAGGGCCGCATCCACTGAACTGGCAATCTCCAGACGCGTCTAGTGCCCCCGGTGTGCTGTCCACACCCCCACTTCCAGTCCTGGAACACCACCGCCCACAAGTGGTGGGAAGCCTGGGGCGTGGTGGGCGGTCTGGATGGTTAGTGATGAGAGTGAGAGAAGAACCACTAAACAACTGAAATTTGATGATTAAATAGCCTTCTTCTTAAAGGTCCCGCAAACATTTCCGCCCCGGGAACACTGGGACTCTAGGCAGGCTGCCTTTTTCTTCAGGCTCCGTTTCTCTTTTCCCATTTGTGGTGACAAGTCTTCCCTTATTTTCTCACGAGAGGCCTTCCTCTCACGGGCAGGGAAAGGGCAGCGCCGCTCACACCCGACGGACGTGGCCATCAGTGGACGTGGCCACGCAGGGACCCTCATCTTCCCAGAGAAATGCTGTGGCCAGGTCCTAATCTAGCCTTTCTCCCCCTGCCAAGTCTGTGGGCATCCTGGGTTGGGTGGATTGAGGCCTCTGGCTCCCGGGCCCAGCTTTGTTCCAGTGAGTGTCCGAGGAAGGAAGACCAAGTTAAGGCACTCCTAGCCCTTCCCGACTCGGCGGCTGGGCCCCCCTCCCCGTGAGTCAGTGCCCAAGCCAGGCCTCTCGCCTTTCCTGTTCTCTTCCCAGGCTCCAGAAGAAAGCAGGATGTGAGCTGCGCCCTAGCCGTTTTTGGACTTGGCCGAGCGGCAAGGGTCGGCAGGCTGTCCGCAGAGGCTAAGGCCTTTTTTTTTTTTTTTAATGTTTATTTATTCTTGAAAGAGAGAGAGAGAGACGGAATGTGAGCAGGGGAGGGGCAGAGAGAGAGGGAGAGACAGAATCCGAAACAGGCTCCAGGCTCCAAGCTATCAGCACAGAGCCCGACGCGGGGCTTGAACCCATGAACCGTGAGATCAATGACCTGCGCCGAAGCCGGACGCTTAACTGACTGAGCCACCCAAGTAGAGGCTGAGGCCCTCTGCTCGACTCCCCGCAGCCCGCAGCCAGCCCCCATCTCTCACCCCGAAGATGGGAGAACCCCGAGCCAGGAGCTGAGTAATGGATGCCCATGGATGAGTGGGGTCCACTGTGCACCCCAACTCCTGAACTGAGGGGACAGGGTCAGAGAAGGTCAGAAAGTGGACCTAGAGCCAGATGACCTGGGTTTGACCCCCCAGGCACATTACTTTAACTCTCTGCCTCAGTTGCCTCAACTGTAAAAAAAAAAGCGGGGGGTAACAAGTTTCTCCCTCCAAGATGGTGAGGAGTAAATGCATTAATCTGTGTAAAGCACTCAGAAGAGTGCCTGGCACATAAAAAGCACTGAGTCGGCGTTTGTTCAATGAGAAAAATACATTCAGTAAACATTTAAGTGTTTATTTATTTTTGAGAGAGAGAACGAAGGAGGGGAGGGGCAGAGAGAGGGAGACACAGAATCCGAAGCAGGCTCCAGGCTCTGAGCTGTCAGCACAGAGCCCGACACGGGGCTCGAACCCACAAACTGTGAGATCATGACCTGAGCCGAAGCCGGATGCTTAACCGACTGAGCCACCCAGGCACCCCATCTTGACCCCGATTTATAAGTGAGGAACTGAGCACACGGCTAGGAAGTGGTGAGGCCAGGACTGATCCCCCCGCAGCCTGGCTGAGCAAACAGCAGAACAAAGCTAACAATGGACTGCCGTCTGTTGAGAGCCCACACCAGGTACTGCAAAATACGTCATCTTCCTTCATCCTTACACCACCCGATGACGTAGGTACCACTGCTGTCCCCATTCCACAGATGAAGGAACGGAGGCTCAGGGAGAGTATGCTGTTTGCCCAAGTTCTCACAAGGCAGTGGCAGAGCTGGGGTTTCTAAAAACCAGGCTCTCCCGCCCCCTCCCAGCCCTCTTAATTCCCAGCAGCTTCCCCTGGTCTGGCTGGAGCCTGTCCTGTTGTCCTCCATCCCTCTGGGCCCCGGCCAGTGCGTGCAGAGAATGCAGAAGCCACGGAACCGCAGTCTGGACAAATGAGCATTATGAGCACAGTCCTTCTGCCAAGCGGAGAGAAGCCCTAGAATGTAGCCAGAGCCAAGTGGCTGCTGTTGGGGACCAGCCGCAGCCCCACTCCCTGCAGCCTGACCCCAAGATCAAGGATTCCCTGGGAAGACCGGACCCCGCCAGGCTCAGGGCACACCCATGCTAACAGCAGTGCTCAGCTCTGCTGGACCCTCCACGCACATCGTGCGAAGACTGGGCTTCACAACAACCTGATGAAGAAGATTCTAGCAGTAGCTCTGGTTTGCGTGTGGCAGGACAGTTGAGCGTGACGAGCATTGATTGACTCTGGAGGCAGAGAGCCTGAGTTCCAAGCCCAGCTCTGCCTCTGCCTGGCTGTGGCCTCAGGCAACACTTACCCTCCCTGGGCCTCAGGCTTTCTCCCCACTAGGCCGAGGACCATGCTGGCACCTACGCCTCACAGGGTGGATAAGAAAACGGTCAGCGCGAGGACATGCAAAGCACTTCGAACAGTGCCTGGCACACAGATAAGCACTATGGGTTTGCCATTTGAAGGAAACCGGGGCTCAGGGAAGTCCTGTGACTCGGCTCACGTCACTCAAGTGCCACATACAAGAGCCAGGATTGAACTCCAATCCATTTGACTCCCACAGCGGCCCTCTCGTCACACGTTGGGGGCAGAGTCCCCCGAGGGATGAGCAGGGTTTGGGGTTGAAGGGAGACAGTCATCTCAGGTTGAGGTGGGAATGGGCCACAGAGCTGCCTCCTGGTAGCACCGGAGAAAGGACCCCGTCCCCACAGCGCCCACACCCAGAGATCAGTCCAGAAGGATTCCTTGAGCACCTGCCATGTGCCAGGCCGGGCACTGGGTACTGAGAAAAGAAAAAGATATCATAGGTCTTGTCCTCCACAAGCCCAGTGATCTAGGGAAGAAGATGGATACGCAAGCAGACACACCAATCACTATGAAGCAGGCAAATAATGGTTCCTCGGGGCGCCTGGGAGGCTCAGTGGGTTGAGCATCCGACTTCGGTCGTGATCTCGCGGTCTGTGAGTTCGAGCCCCGCATCAGGCTCTGTGCTAGTGGCTCAGAGCCTGGAGCCTGTTTCAGATTCTGTGTTTCCCTCTCTCTCTGCTCCTCCCCTGCTCATGCTCTCCCCTGTCTTAGTCTCTCAAAACTAAATAGACATTTAAAAAAAAATTTTTTTAAATGGTTCCTTAACGGACAGGAGTAAAGAGCAAATTCTCCAGGGAGGGGTTGGGGAAGGCTCCTTGGAGGAATTTGCATTTGAACTGGGTGTTTAAGAGTTGAGCAAGTCCAGGGGCGCCCAGGTGGCTCAGTCAGTTAGACATCCGACTCTTTGCTTCTGCTCAGGTCATGATCTCCCGTTTTATGAGTCTGAGCCCTGCATCGAGCTCAGCGCTGGCAGTGTGGGACCTGCTTGGGATTCTCTCTCTCCCTTTCTCTCTGCCCCTTCCCCGCTCGCTCTCTCTCTCTTGAAATGAATAAATAAACTTTAAAAAAATTATATAAGGGGCGCCTGAGTAGCTCAGTCCGTTAAGCGTCCGACTTCGGCTCAGGTCATGATCTCACGGTTCCGTGTGTTCGAGCCCCACGTCGGGCTCTGTGCTGACAGCTCAGAGCCCGGAGCCTGCTTTGGATTCGTGCTCTGTCTCTGTCTCTCAAAAATAAACATTAAAAAAAAAAATGTTTTAGTTAAAAAAAAAAAAAGAGCTGAGTAAGTGACAAAAGGGGAAAAGTGAATCAGCCCCAAGCAGAGAGCCCAGCAGAAGTCACAAGGTTCGCAGGGTGTCTGGGGGAAAGGCAAGTACAGAGCAAGGCAGATGGGAGCTCAGAACCGGTCTGAGGCCACAGTCGGGAGGGCCTCTGTATTGGTCCGAACTCCTGGGTTGCAAGAGACAGAAAACCCCATTCCAAGAGGCGTAAATGAAAAGGAAATGTATTGACTCAAGAAACAAACAAGACAATTCCGCTTATGTGCTTCAGGTACAGCTGGACTCCGCGGTTCAAATGATGCCACCAGGACCTGGTCTCCCAGCTTCCTGCTCCTCCCTTCGTTGGCTTCATTCTGGAGCAGGTTCTTTTCGGATGGAGGCAGCCCCAGGCTGACACCCTCCCAATTCCACGCCCAGGGGAAGGAAAGATTCATTTCTCCAAATGTTCCAACACGGATTCTGAAACCGAATCTCCCTGGAGGGCTTTGAGTCACATGACCCTGCCTGACCACCGCCCCCTGGTCACTGTGTGGGGGTGGGGTAGAATACTCTCATTGGCCAGAGGGGGGGAGGGTTCACAGGCATTTGGTTAGGTGTGAGCCCCACCCAAACTGCAGGGACA
Organism: Cryptoprocta ferox; assembly: GCA_028646485.1. Classification (NCBI taxonomy): domain Eukaryota; kingdom Metazoa; phylum Chordata; class Mammalia; order Carnivora; family Eupleridae; genus Cryptoprocta; species Cryptoprocta ferox. Next base: position 6,039 of record JAQQST010000666.1, read on the forward strand.
GGGAGTGGGGGGGAAAGCTGGCTCCCCAGGAATGAAAGGATGTGGAGATCCGAAGGAAAAGGAACAGATGCTGAGTGGGGCAAAGACGGCCGTCTGGACCCTGAGGCCATGGTCCTTTGGGCAGTGGGCAGCTGGGGAGGGCTTAAATTAGATGTGTGCCGGGGCACCTGGGTGGCTCAGTCGGTTAAGCGGCTGACTTCAGCTCAGCTCATGATCTCGCAGTTCGTGAGTTCGAGCCCCACATCGGGCTCTGTGCTGACAGCTCAGAGCCTAGAGGCTGCTTCAGATTCTGTGTCTCCCTCTCTCTCTGCCCCTCCCCTGCTCACGCTCTGTCTCTGTCTCTCAAAAATAAATAAACATTAAAAAAAATTTTTTTAAATTAGATGTGCGCCTTGGGAGTGGAGAAGGGGGAGCGGAGGGGAGCAGACAGACTTGTGGGAAGATGTAAGTCCTTTAAGAGATCCCGAAAGCCTGGGGCCGAAGGCATGGAGAAGAGGGCGAGCTGTGTGCCCGGCTGGAAGCCCCAGCTGTTACTGGAAGGGCTTTTCAAGGACCAAGACCACGTCACCCACTTGCCATGGGTCTATTGATGCCAGCAAGAGTGTGGGCTGAGGGCCCAGCCTCCCTTCCCCCCCAGAACTCCATGACTAACTCTCTCCCTCCATCTACTCCCACACTTACTCACACCCCCCCACACACCCCTACTCCAGCCCCTGGCCCCAGAGAATCTGATCTCCTGTGGTCCCAGTAGTGAGGTGGTCACCTTGGCATCAGGTGGTCGTGAGGGGGTGACTCAGCACCTTTCTGTCTCCCAGCCTCAGCAACCCATCCTTAGTTTCTGACCTCCCACTCCGTGCCCCTGGGGCCTGGGACATCGCCTCTCGGGCTACAGGCAAGCCAGCTCCTCTCTCTGGTGAAAGGAGCCATTGTGAGATCGGCCTGAGAGCTGGCAGGCGCTGGGCTGACACATGTGGCTCTCCCAGGGGCCCTGGGTCCAGCCATTCCTGTTTCTGCCTGCTTGGGCCCTTCCAGAGAGCAGGGAGGAGGCCTAAGGGGGCTTGGGCTACTGTAGGGGGCTTCTGGGCCTGCGTTAGCTGGACCCCGAGTGTACGCTCCATTCTGGTTTCCATCTGCCTTGCGTCTGAGGGAGGAGCCTGGAGGGCAGGCCGGCTGCTGGAACCTTCAGGAACTTGGAACAGGAAGGACCCCCAGCAGATCTGGGGCCTCCGCCAAACTGAAAGCCGTGGTGTGCTGGGTCCCCAGCAGCCCAGCCAAACTTGGAGAGCCGTGGAGGGAGAGGCGGGGCAGCGAGGCCGTCCAGGAAAGGTTACGAGGTTTGGGGGGCTGGGGGGTGAGGAAAGGAAGAGCCTAGAATTTGCGGTGTCAGCCCAGGCTGCCAGAGGCCTTCCAGACTGGGCCTCACTGCTGTTTATTGAGTACATACTAAGCGTTGGGCACACGATCTCATGTAGTCCTCCTAACAAGCATATAAGGCCGATGTTATCTAACCATCGGGCTCTCTTGTACAGTTGTACAGGTTGTTCACTGCACAGGGGACCCAGTCAAGGGAGGGGTGAAGGCCCAAATTCCCCCAGTGCTCTCCTCACCAGCTGTGTCCCTGCAGACCTGTGTCTGTAAAAAGGTCCCATTCTCCTATGTTACAGCTGAGGGAAGGCAGGCTCTGAGGAGACGACATGACTTGTCGAGGGCCCCATAACTAATAAAACACAGATAGAGGATTCAAACTCAGGTCCATCTGACTGCAGAGCCTCTCAACCACGACACTGTCTGTGTCTAGGCCTGTTCACTTCTCTTCCTCTCTACCTCCCGCTTTCCTTAGGACCCATCTGTTCCCAGTCTGCAGTATGGTGGGAAGCAGGACCCCTGGGCCACACTCCCAGCTCGGCCTCTTATTCGTGTTTCCTCTCCACACCTCATTCTCCTCCTCTGTAAAGTGGATATGTCAGAACTCTTTGGGCGTAAACAACGGAAACCAACTTTGGGGGGGTGCCTGGGTGGCACATTGGGTGGGGCGTCCGACTCTCGATCTCGGCTCAGATCGCGATCTCGCGGTTCGTTGAGTTCGAACCCCGCTTGGGATTCTGTCTCGCCTCTCTGCTCCTCCATTTCTGCTCGCTCGCTCTCAAAGTGAATAAATAAACTTAAAAAAACAAAAAACAAAGAAGAAACCAACTTTGGCCTGCTTCAACAACAGCAGCAGCCGTAGCAGCAAAGGAATGTGCTAGAAGGATCTGAGGCTGCCTATAGAATGGAAGGAGGAGGTAAATCAGGCCTAGGAAAGGCTGGAAATCGTAGCCACTGGGGGATCCGGCAATGGGGACGAGGGAACGGTACCTTTAGGTTAGTTCCGGAAGTAGTAAACCAGGCTCCGTCATCAGAGAGGGGAATGGTTGTAGCTGCCCCAGAACAATGCATGCGCACATCAGGGAGGAGGACGGCCTGCTGGTAGGGATGACCCGAATCAAGTGAACTCTGGCTGGGGGGACGCCCCTCGCAGGCTGGGAAGTGGCACAAGACGCAGGCAGCATCATGGGTCTGCCCCTCCTATCCAGTCATCCTGACCTTGCCCCTGACTGGTCACATATGCCCTTGGGCAAGTCACTTTTCCTTCCGGAGCAGACTTTCTTCATCCATAGAAGGAAAGTGATCTTCTTTAAGGCCTTCAGCAACCCACCCCAGAGGACTTTGGGATGTTAAAAGATAGTCCTGGGAGCAATTGCTCAACCTGAAAGAATGAATCAGGAATGGTGGAATTTCAGGCATCCGTGAAGATGGTATGGGGCGGGGTTCTGTGTGTCACACCAAGTGGAGAAACACTCGCGGTCACCTGGGAGACGGAGCAGGGAGAGGGGTAGCACAGGCACAGTGCCCCGACCTCCCGCCGCCAGGACTTTGCCGTGACAGGGCTCCAGAGCTTCTCGCTCAGGGGCAAGAGGCTGGCCACTCTTGGAAGTTTCCAGGCAGAGGAAATACAAGCCTGCCGACAGGAGACGCGGGGCCTCTGGACCGCTCGTGTCACAGCGCCTTCGCTGAAGGGACACACAGATTTGGGACAGTGGACTGAGGCACCGTGCAAAGAGGGCATCAGTTCTCCTCTCTGGGCCTCAGTTTCTACCTCTGTCAAATGGGGAGGAGGTCACAGTTGTATCACCCTCCTGGGGCCTTTCTGAGGATCAAATGGGACAATACATATGAAAGAAAACCTGAGGCAGGCTGGTGCCTGGGTGGCTAGGTTGGTTAAGTGTCTGACTCTTGATTTTGGCTCGGGTCATGATCTGGCGGTTTGTGAGTTCGAGCCCCGCATCGAGCTTCCGCACTGACCACGCGGAGCCTGCTTGGGATTCTCTGTCTCCTCTCTCTCTGCCCCTTCCCCCACTCGTGTGCTCGCTCACTCTCAAAAAATAAATAAACTGAAAGAAAAGGAAGGAAGGAAGGAAGGAAGGAAGGAAGGAAACCTGAGGAAACATAGGGGGCCCAGCACCTGAGTAAAAACTCAAATGTGGGCTTCCTGGGGCAGGGCCTGTATCTGCCTTGTTCCCTGCTGTATCCTCAGTGCAGCTTCGAGCCCAGCATATAGCAGGTGCCCCAGAATCATCTGTTGAATATTACTAGCAAACACGTAATATGTACTTACCGTCTAAGCACTGTTCTGAGAATTTTCCGTGGATGTACTCCTTTAATCTTTACGATCACACAGGTCCTGTTACTGCCATCTCCATTTAGAGATAAAGAAACTGAGGCACAGAGACTGAGTCACCTGCCCACGGCCATGCCGCTTGTGAGAGGCGGAGCGGGGCTTCGAACCTGACTCTAGGGTCTGCGCTCTTACGCGTAACTCCACCTGCCCGAATGGCTAACTCACCGGGTGAATACATGAATTAACGACTGTGGGTATTTACGGATGAACTCCGGGGTTGGTTCAGACTTCTCAAAGTTTTGCTTTGGGCACATGAGCTGATGCTTCTCTCTCTCTCTCTCTCTCTCTCTCTCTCTCTCTCTCTCTTTTTTCCTTATTACCCTGTCAGCAGGTTCTGGTATCTACAGAAGACGCAATGCAAATGCAGCCGTTCATCTATCACCTTCCTCCAAACCTGCTCATCCATCGTCTTCCTCCCCCAACTCCAGCACGTGCTGGCACTGAGGACAGTCGCCCAGGACAGAAACTTCCAAGTTACCTTCCTTTCTCTCACCTGGAAGGTCGCTGGGCCTGCTCCTCAAGGTCACAACCGAAACTATCTCACAGCGAGTTCATCCCGATGTCACCCCTGTCGTCCTCCAAGAATAAGGGCTTGCTGAGGCCCCTCTGTGCTTTAAGATTTCATGAAAAGTTGGCTCCCCTAGGCTACCCCACTGTGACAGGATTCACGGCTTGCCTCCTGGTCCGGTTAAACTACTGCTGCTAGATGAATCAACTGAAACTTAGTAGCTTAAAACAAAATCTTGTTATGATTTTTTCTCACAGCTCCGTGCGCATTGGCTGGGCTTAACCGGGGGTCGTCTCTCAGGGTTTTTCATGTGCGTCAGTGAATGAACTTGGAGTGATCTACAGGCTTCCTCACGCACAAGTCTGGCAGTTGACACGGGTTGTCACTGGAATCTCAGTTCGGACTGTTGGCCAGAACACCTACACTTGGCCTTTCAATGTGCCCCGGGCACAGCTCGGCAGCTGGATTCCAAGAATGAGTGTCTCTAGAAACAGGAAGTGGGACCTACCAGTCTCCTAAGATTTAGGTCATTTCTACGGTACTCTGCTGGTCAAGCAGTCACAGAGCCGCTCGCTATTCAAGAGAAGGGCATACAAAAGGGGATCAGAGCATTTGGGGGGCATGTCTCAGAGCCACCACACCTTCTGATCTCTCCAGGGACTCTTGTGGAGGGGTCCTGTCCCCTAGTTCACCTCTGCAATCCCTCCTTTCCGTACAACCTTCTTCTGCTGGATTTAACACCCTTCAGCTCTCAACTCCCTTGAAGGCCCTTTCCACTCCACTGGCAGCCCAAAGGTCAAAGCCCCTTTCTCTCGATTTTTCCCAAGGTCATGTGTCGAGATGTGGGAGACAGGTACTGACTTACCAATGGGTGATTCACGGGTGATGGGTGAGAGGCCCTACATTACATGTGGCACGTGCAGATGACTTCTAGCTGCACATCCGACCTCTCTGCTCTCCAGGGTCCTTCAGCCCCCATCCTCCCTCCTGCCTGGGCTGTATCTTCCCACCAGACTGCCAGACCCTCCCCGACCCTCAACCTACTCACCTCCCTCTCTCAAGTCCACACCCTTCAGCACCCTGAACAATGAACTTCTCTGCCCCCTTCTTCCCAGTGCATCCCAGCTGCGTTCAGGGAGGGCTCTCTTTCCACAATCACAGTGTCTTTGTAGTCAACAGAGCTGCTAGGCACAGTCAGGTCCTGCCCCTAAGGGGAATTCAGCTACCAGAATGTTCCCCCTTCTTCACGTGGAGTTGGAAAGGCCCTGAGAGACCCTCACACTCAGCATCTGACCATGGTTCTGGGAGCAATGTTTCTTCTCACATTGGTCATAGATGTGCCGTAGGGGTAGTGTGGCCAAATTCGTGTGGGGAATTCTGGTCAAGGTGGAACAGGTTCCCTCTGACAGTAGCAGAAGCATCTAGCACCTTCTATAAGGAAGGAAACTCTTTAATCACTTCTGTACTGAATGGTAACCACCAGCTGCCCATGTTTATGGAGCCCTTGAAATGTGGGCTGGTGAGATGGAGGTAATGCATTTGAAATTTTAATTGATTTTAATTAATTTTAATTTAAGTAATCACATGTGGCTAGTGGCTACCATGTTGGACAGCCCAGCCTCAGAGTCTTTAATATTCCAATAGGTGTTAAGTGGCTTTTCCCAACATGTTTGGCCAAAGATTCTGTCTGTCTCTCTCTCTTTATGGTGTGCTATTAACCCTTTTTTTTTTTTTTTTTTTTTTTTTTTTTCAGTTTGGGAAATGCTCCTCTGGTCCAATCCTTATTTGACAACTGATCCCAGGGAGGAGAAGGGACTTTCCCAAGGTCACACAGCAAGTCAGATGTCTAGCTGAGACTTGAACTGAGACCTCGTCTCTCTCCTAGCCCAGCTTTGCCTTTCTGGTCTTTTGACAGCTTTCCGGGCTGAAGCCAAAAGGAAGGACAGACATTGAGTTTGCTTAATGTCCAACTCTGTGACAGGACCTCACACATACATGGACCCCTTTCATCCTCTCAATAACCCTGTCCAGGTGGGAATTAGTTGCCCCAATATACACATGATGCTCAAAGAGAGGAAGCGACTTGCCCAAAGCCATGTACGTGGCCATGCTTGAAATGAGCAGAGCTGTGTCCAAAACGTGCAATCAGCAGGAAAAAGGTGGGGAAGCACCAGGAAGGAGAAGAATAAGCCTCTGAAAACAATAAACAAAGAATTGGGGTGGGGGGAGGAGCCCCGGGGACTGGCCTAGGCCCAGAGGAAAAGCAGGATAAGCAGAGAAAACGCTTGCGCTTGCCTAAACCAGAGACAAAAAGACCCCAATCATCAGTACAGGGATGGGCGGGCCTCTGGTCCAGGGGGGCGAGTGGGAGAACCAATCAGATCCTCTCTTCTATGGGGTTTGGATTACAAGGGGAAAAGTTGTTTCTAACTGCCAAAGAGGCAGAATGAGCGAATGGTTGGGTTTCCTTGACCTAAACTTGTGCAAACGCCGCAGTCACAGACTTGAGCAAATGAGCAATGGCTTGTTGGAAAGAAAGGATGACATAAGAGCCTTCCACGAGTAATGAGTAATTAGGGACAATGGATAACATTGTGCTGTGTGGGTAGTAATAATCTCCATCATGGAGATTATTCAGGACTTCTTGTCTGGGAAGATGGGGGCTGGGCTGGGATCGAGACCAGCTGAATGGTCTTGGGGAGGCATCACTTCCTTCACCCTCCACATCCATTTTAGAGAAGCCACGCCTGCTCCCACAGACCTGATCATGGGCAGTGGGCGGTGGCCCCTGGTCCTGGGGTGGCTGCCAACCCCAGCTGGTCAGTCAGGTTTTATTCTTCTAGAATCTGCGATTGAGACCTAGACACCGGCTCCTGCTGAGTGCTTGAACTGAGAAGACCCGAAAAGCTGGGCTGTAGGCAGCCAGGAGCCCTTCCAAAGCTAGTGCACAGGGGTGGGGGTAGAGGGTGGCGGGTAATGGCATTACTTATTTTCTGGTTTTGTTTCTGGTCCCTTGGGGGCTCTGGCTGCGGTTTCCTGCTCTTGCGTTGCTCAAGGATCCTGCCAGTATCCCTCACGCGTCCTCCCCCCATGTATGCTCAAACGGGCTGGCCTGGGTGGGCTCTGTCCTTGTCACTAGAGCGAGCAAGGCCTGTGTGAGCTTGTGTGTCTGGATTTGGAGGGATGTAGTTAACTGTTGTGCCCGTGAGAGCCCATGTGCTTTGTGAGGGTATATCTTTGTGGACAAACCACTTTTCTCTGACCCCCAGTCTTCCCACTTGTGTGGGGAGGGGTTGGAGAAGAGAAACGGCTCTTCTTTAAAAAACAAAATTTAATGTTTATTGAGACAGAGCAGGAGCCGGGGAGGAGCAGACAGAGAGGGAGAAAGGGAGACAGAATCCCAAGCAGGCTCCAGACTTGGAGCTGTCAGCGCAGGAGCCTGATGCGGGGCTGGAGCCCATGACTGGGGGATCATGACCAGAGCCAAAGTCAGACACTTAACCAACCGAACCACCCAGGCACCCCCAGAAGAGGCTTTTCCGATGACCAGCTTTCTGTTGCAATGCTAAGTGCCCCAGGAAAACCACATTCACTCATTCATTCTGCAAATGTTCATTGAATACCTACTATATGTCAAGCATTGTTCTTGGCAACAGGTATCAAGCAGTGAATAAAACAGACAAAAACAAACAAACAAAACCCTTTATACAGATTGACCTCAGTTTCCTTATCTGGAAAACAGGGTATTGAACCAAAAACACTTTGAAGTAACCCTAGGCTGTAACTGTCCATAAAACATGCTTGCCCTCGCTTATAAAACCTGAGTCGGTACTTCAGGCTCCTGGAGGGGGCTGGGCAGGGGACCTGGAACCTGAGAGCTGGGTGGGTGGGTGGTGATGGCTCCATGGGCTCAAGTTGCAGGCTCTGCTGGGCCTGCCAGCTGGCCTGGCCCCAGCCCCATTCCTGGCCACCCTTCATCTGTTACTGCTCAGCTCTCCCTATTTGGCCTGGGGGCTGTCCCACCCACCCTCTTGACTCACCCAACCTGGGCTTCTCTCACAGTCCACGCTTGACCTTTTGGTGGGGTGGGATCCTGGAATACCAGGCAGTTAAAATACCAGCGCCACCACTTTCTGGCTGTGTTACCTCATGCAAGCTTCTTATTCTCTCTGTGCCTCTGTGTTCTCCTCGGTGAAATGGGGATAATAGTAGTACCTTACGTCACAGGTGATGGCATCATACATGGCTGGCACAGGAAGTGTTAATGTTTTGTTACACATAGGCTCCTGATGGAGCAATGGAGCTGGCCCGGGTTCCACAACAGGAGCCTCTATGTTGTCCTCTGTGGAATGAGGATATAAAGATGTTGGAGGGATAACAGGCAAGGCAAATGCCTCTGCAGTGTTTTAGAACTCAGCTCTGCCTTGAACCAGATGGATCACCTTGAGCAAGTCTCCTCTGAGGCGGACCCTTCCTTCTCCAAGAGCAAAAGCTGGCTGTTGTTTGCTCTTCTCTCTGCACCCCGGGTCTCCAGGAGAGCCCCCCAGGAGAGCCCCGCCCCGGGAGAGCCCCGCCCCGGGAGAGCCCCGCCCC
>JAQQST010000667.1:0-14852 GCA_028646485.1 Cryptoprocta ferox
TGGGTGGCTCAGTCGGTTAAGCGTCCGGCTTCGTCTCAGGTCATGATCTCACGGTTCGTGGGTTCGAGCCCCGCATCGGGCTCTGTGCTGACAGCTCAGAGCCTGGAGCTTGTCTTCAGATTCTGTGTCTCCCTCTCTCTCTGACCCTCCCCTGCTCGCGCTGTCTCTCTCTGTCTCTCAAAAATAAATTTAAAAAAAAAAAACATAAAAATAAAAAAAAATAAAATAAACATTTATTAAAAAAAAAAAAACTTAATAAGAAAAAAAGCCCCAAACTTTGGAGAAATGGCAAGAAGCTGTATGTTAAAGATGCAACCAAAGTGACATTTCATTAAAATTGAAGGGAATTACAAGTAGAAATAGAAATGTTTCCTGACTATGCGGAAAAAGATTTATGTACAAAATATTTACCAAACTAATTTCTATAAAGAGTATTTTCTAGTCATTGGAAAGCAATTATGGTTTCAATTGAAGAGAGATTGGAATAAACTGAGCGGCACAATGCTATTTTCAGTTCTCTTTACAATATTCCAGTACTGACAATTTTAAAAGAAGAAATATAGTGGCTCTAGATAATGCTTTAAAATACTTTGACAATCCGATAAAAGCAATAGAGATTAATATTTTAGAACTAAATTCTTTTGGAATGTTTTTGTGTTAATAATTTATCATCAGCATTCCTATTGCTACGTTCAAACATGATTTGTTAATTTCATGCTCCATTTTGAAACAAGTATTGTTTTAAATTTGTATGAACAATTCCAGTGGCCACTGCCTCCGCAGAACAATGTTTCACAGTATTAATACTAATACAAGACTATCTAAGGACTACAAGGACTCAAGCAAGAAAGGTTATCCGATTTGGCTGCTGACAGAAGCGAACCGTGTGGAAACCTTGATTAGACCAAATAATTAGTGACTCTGCAGAAATGTTATGAGATAAATATATAATTTTAAAATGAATTATGTTATTTCTGCGCCTTAGTATCCACCCAAACCTTGCTGGACCATCAACAGAACACATAGATAGGCACAATAAGAATTGAATTCAGTTTTCTTTGATATTTTGCCAACCTCCAGTTTTATGCGCACATTTCTCAATTTTATTAGGAAGATATATTTGTTACGAAAGGGGGGGATAGAACATATTAAATATTTTATTTAACAGCCTGTTTGCTTGCTGTAAAACTTGAATATTTAGACGTGTGGTATGTGGGCCTCCATTTGTCCCTGGCCTTATGGTGAGGGGCCCTCCCACTGGCCTCGTCTTCCCTCCGGGCTGTCACCAGGACCCCTGGGTAAGATGAAATGTGAAAGCATGTTGACCGCAGACGAAGTGATGTTCTGGTGTCTTCATTTCGCCTTCTCCTTACTATTGCTGCATTTCAAATGGGTCTTCAGTCACTGTTCCCAGGAAGGGGGGAGACTGCTGCACACCCCAGCTGTACACCCCAGCTGCTCAGTATTTTCTTCCTAATTTGATGCTTTTTGCTTTCTTTACTGAAAAAGATGTTTTCGTTTTGAATGAACCCACCTATGTAGGCTGGCTCTGTTGAAAAGCCAGAGAAATTTGCTTTTGGATTTTTCCTTAGTGCTTCCAAGAAGGATAAATGTCTTCCCATCTAGGAGAATCAGCAGTCTGTCACAGCCCAGACTTATTAAATTTAATGATTTTTTATAACTAGGTCTACGTTATTATATTCAAGCCGTTATTACATATCTTATATGCCAAAGTTGTTAAAAATAACAAAGGACTATTATCTTGAGTGTGGGAAACAAAATCATTTTTTAAAACGTGATTAATGCCGTGAGCTTGGCCCTTTTATGTACATGTGGTGAGCGGTATTCCATGGGAACTTTCTCAGCATGTGTCCAACGATGTAAACAAAAAGTTAAAATACAGCTTACACTCTCCCTGGCATTCATTAGCATAGCCAAGAAAGCAGGAACCAACCACATTTTACATAAAAAGACTAGAAATCTGTGTCTACTTACATTAGCATTATTCAATCTGTGGGTGCCAACTAGATGCGTAGAAAAGATTTATTTACAGGCCTATCACCAAAATGTGTTCTTCATTAATTCATATTTTTCCCAGCTCACATTACTTCTTGAACCCATCCAGGTGGTTTTCAAATGCTGAGGGTAATTTAAAACTGAGCAACTTCATGTGCACCCAGTTTTTCAGTGCTTAAGAATAATCGAACGGAAATGTTCTTACTGCCCATTTGATATTTTGTCAATTTGTTCGCCTTTAATTAACCTGAAGAATAACACCAATGTGAGCTTGGCTGGACCTTTCGAGTTAAGATCCACATTGGGAAGGAAATAAACCTTGAACGCCTTGCCAAAGATATTTAGAAATATATTTCTCACAAGATTAAAGCTGAAAAATCCAAAGTAACTGCAGCTTATTCTGACAATACAGTTCAGTGAAACTGTTACATTGAACATTTCCTTATATATGACATTCATTAAAATAGAAAAGACCTCATCTGAAGGCTTGTAAAGTGACGTTTCCTCCATATAATATTTTCCTGTATGTAATGTTCAAAAAGCGTAGTTCCCTGGAAAACATTACAAAGGACTTTCCTTGTCGATCTGCGCTTGCTGTTAAATTTATTTTGGGCTGTCCTTCTGGTTAGCGTTTCATAGCTCTCCACAGATTCAGTCAATATATAATAGAAAAAAAAATTCCCTGGACTTTGCCTTTTAATCCTATGAAGGAGCAAGAGAAAGTTTACACTCCATGTTGAAGGTCCTTGAGCCCATATTTTGGTTCCCATAAAGCTTCAGTCGCGCCCTTCCATTTTCGCCAGGGACTTGTGTCACCTATGTTGTTGTCAGCAACTAGGAGACCGAGCATCCCCAATCTCGTGACCTGATCACGAAAAAATCTTGTTCATAAATTAAAGTGACCGTCTCCATTCTGGAAAGCATATTTACCTATCTGTCATGTTTCTAAACGGCGTTAGATAGCCAAAGCCTCTGTTGAAAAAAATGCAACTCATTTGTGTCCCTATGGTATAATTTTTCAATATCCATTATTCTTCAGCCTAGCAGATGATTCCATTAGTTGACAAAAGCATTTTTCTACATCCTCCTGGGGCTTTGAAGTTTCCAGTGACAGGCTTCAAGTGTGTAGTATATAGGGACATATGTACAATGAAATTTATGCAGAGATAATCAGCCCTCTGTTGTTGTATTATTTTGTGGTTTGTTTTAAGCAAATGTTAATACAAAAGTGCCTTCACATGCATTCACTCAGTCATTTATTTTAAAAATTTTTAATTAAAGTAATTTTCTTATTTTAGAGACAGAGAGAGAGCAAGCACAGTGAGGGAGAGGGGCAGAGAAAGAGAGAGAGAGAGAGAGAGAAAGTGAGAGAGAGAATTTCAAGCAGGCTCCACACTCAGTGCAGAGCCTGATGTGGGACACGATCCCATGACCCTGGGATCATGATCTGAGCTGAAATCAAGAGTCAGACACTCAACTGAATGAGCCGCCCAAGTACCCTTCAAAAACATTTTTGAGTGCCTACTGCATGCTATGCTAGACACTCGGTGTAAGAGTAGCACTGTCTTAATCTGCCTGAGTGTTCAGACAATTAACAAGGGTTTGTAGTAGAATATGAAGAGAGTTGACAACAGTGGAGATCCCAGGTGCTATAGGGACAGACAGCAGGGTCATCTGAACTACTTTATGGAACCCAGGGGAGGCCTTTCTGGGTGGGAGTTGGAGAGTGGTGGAGCGTGGGTGGGTGCCGTGGTGGTGTTTAATCTGACACCTGAAAGATGCTCAGGACAGTCTAAGGGAGGGGATGCATTGAAGGCTGAGAAGATTCTTGGAAGGGAAAAGCACTTGCAAAGACTCAGAGGCCAGAGAGAATGTGGTGTGTTCAAGAAACCAAAAGTTTGAGGCCAAGGATGAGGGGTCAAGGGGTGAACCTGATGTCAGATTGCATTTCTCTCTCAGCATGATTCAAGCAGAGCAAATGTTAGCTAAGTTAAACCATCATAAAAAGTTACATCTGCTAAGCAAATTATGAAATAGATTTAAATTTTTTTAATGTTTATTTATTTTTGAGGGAGAAGAAGAGAGACAGAGAACAAGCAGGGGAGGGGCAGAGAGAGAGGGAGGCACAGAATCTGAAGCAGGCTCTAAGCTCTGAGCTGTCCACACAGAGCCTGACATGGGGCTCAAACTCAGGAGTGGTGAGATCATGACCTGAGTGAAGTTGGACACTTAACTGACTGAGCCACCCAGATGCCCTAATTTATGGAATAGATTTTAAATTTAACTGAACCACTGCACATTCAGATTGATTGTATATGCAACATTGCCGAGCCTGAAATTTAGACTTTCTCAGGGCAGAAGAGATTTAAAAGTAATTTTTGATCGATAACCTAGATGCCCAAAGGATTTTGTCACTGCTGAAGGTCTGTGCTATTGAGCCTAAGTGGGGTGTGCAGACATGGACACACATTCGGAAACTGAAAACGTATCTGCTGGGTTATAGCTCCAAGTCTGTTATGGTTCGCTTGTGTTGGCCTCCAAGCTTCTGGGCTGACCCCAGCCCCCTCTTGCCTAGTGACAGAGCTCCCACTAGGTTCCACTGTGAAGAAGGAAAGATGGTCACTCAGAGATTCTGGGCTTTGTTGGCTCCCCCTACCTGGGAAGCCATGAAAGAGAGAACAAAGTCCAAGTTTTCTTTTTTCCTCTGTTTGTTTGTTTGTTTATGATTTTCTTCAAATTTGGCTATTTTTATTTTGAAGCTTTTTCTTTCTTTCAAACATGATCTCTGATCCAACTGCCCAGGTGACCCCCACTGACATTAAAAAAAAAAAGTTAATGGTGATAAAAGCAAATGCTTTCCAAGTTTAAAAGCTACAGAGAGTTGTAAACAGAAAACAAAAAGCTATATTCTTCCCCTAAATGTTCCCAGTCTGTCTCTGCATAGGCACCACCATTCACTTTTTCATATCTGCTTCTAGAACTTGTTCCTTTCTGTCCCCAGGTAGCCCTGCGGTGGACACTGTGATATGCCAGATGCCCTCTTCAGGACCAAAGGACTTGTTCCCTCATTTGCATGGAGGGCTCCTGGCCGAGGGCATGTGCTGGTCGCCAGAGGTGGGGCTGGGAGTGGGGAGCTGGGGAAAGTAGGGCCAGGTGGCAAAAGGTAGAAACTTCCTGTTCTGTGATGAATAACTTACGGGGATGTCATGTGCAGCAAGAACTAAAGTTAACAATACTGTAATCATATATTTGAAAGTTGCTAAGAGAATAGATTTTAAAACCTTTTGGGGAACCTGGGTGGCTCAGTCAGTTGGGTGCCTGACTTCAGCTCAGGTCATGATCTTGTGCTCTGTGAGTTCGAGACCCACGTCAGGCTCTGTGCTGACAGTTTGGAGCCTGGAGCCTGCTTTGGATTCTGTGTCTCCCCTTCCCCGCTTGCTGTGTTTCTCTTTCTCAAAAATAAATAAACATTACAAAAAAGTTTTCATCATAAGAAAAATTGTTACTTTGTGAGGTGATGGAGGTTAACTAGACTTACTGTGGTGATTGTTTCACAATGAATAAAAATATCAAGTCATTATGTGCACCTTAAACGAATACAATGTTATATGTTAATTATATCTCAATAAACAAGAAAAAAGGAAACTGACAGTACAATGGAAGGAAGCAGAAAGGTTCCTTATAGGTTATATTTTTATAGGTTATATTTTTCCTTAAGTTAATGGTTATAATCGGTAATTAGATACACTGCAATCTGGAGACGCTTGCAGGTTGGATCCTTGCAGGAAGGCTGACTCTAAGACAGAGTAGCAGGCAGGGCATTTATTCAAGTGTGCCTTTAAGAGCAATACCTGCAGGAGAGAGGGAAAGGAAGCAGGACGGGGCCAAGGGAGAAGCTAAGCTACAATGCAGTTCAGATAAAAGGCCTCAGAGGATCCTGCGGGAGCTGTGGAGCTGCCTGGTCTCTGTCAGTCATCCTGTGAGACTGGGGGTTTACATTCCCACCCTGGATGCAGACCCCCTGGGAAGGAGCATTACCCTGGGTGAGCTGTATCCTATTTCTTTTTTTTTTTTAAGTTAACTTATTTATTTTGAGAGAGACAGAGAGAGAGAGAGAGAAGCAGAGAAAGAGGGAGAGAGAGAATCTCAAGCAGGCTCCACACTATTAGCACAGAGCCCGACGTGGGGCCCGAACTCACGAACCATGAGAGCATGACCTGAGCTGAAACCAAAAGTCTGTCGCTCAACCGACTGAGCCCCCCAGGTGCCCTTCCTCTTTCTATTAAAAGCAGAAAAGGAAGAGCCCCAGAGATGGCAGCCATAGTGGCTGTGCTAGTGGTGTCCATAGTGAGGGTGTCACGTAGGGCAGTGATTTTGGAGACGGTGGCAGAAAAAGCTGGCAAGGCTCCCTGGGGGTGGCTGCTGTGGACTGTGGCAAGAAGAGACCAGTGGGATGTCACTCATGGCGACCACAAAGCCTTTTTCTGAGGGAGCTTGCCAGGAAGTTCTACTGACAAGACAGCAGCGGCAGACACATGAGGCAATTAGAAAACAACAACAACAAACACAGATAGCTTCTGCTGAGGGCTTTCACAAGTTGGGCATCAATAGGAATTAACTCCATCCTTACACCAAGTCTTGGTGGTCAGTACTATTATTATCACTGCATCATAGATTTGGAAACTGAGGCACAGAACTATTAAGAAACTCATCTGAAGTCATAAAGCAAATAAACAGATGAGTTGGGATTTGAATACTTAAGCACCCAATGGGTTTATGAAGAGAGTCATTCTGGGTACAACATCTTATGAATGGCTTCCTAAAGAGACGAGGGTAAGAGTAATTCTGAAGATGACATTTTGATTGGACTGTCTGGCCTGGCCATTGGAAGTACATTTATGCCATGAGGTTAAGAATTTTATAGTTTAAAGGAAGGAAAGGAATGGGCGGAGGGAGGGCTTTGTGAAAGCCCATGTTTTTCATTTTGTCAAGTCAGTTGTGCTGCATGGGTCTTAGAATGTGTTCCAAGTAGTTTTGGACCTTGTGTTGACTTTGTCAAAACGAGTCATGTACGTGGTCTGATATGAGGGTGCTCTTGCCTTCAAAATCTTTACCACTGCAAGACGGTACCTGAAATTCCAGTGTCAGATATTCATTCCTCTGAATGTTGAGTTTTTATTTTACAAATTTCTCTCTTAAAGTATAAATGTCTCTTTCAAAGGATGAATATAAGTCCCTTGAAGTGATGGTGAATACGTGTTACCATATCCTGAAAATGTTTCCAGAGTATGGAAAGTTAAGGGGAGCAGGAAAGTGTAGAGAAATATGGAACAGCATTTTACTGAGAAGATGTTAGTCAGAAATTGCTTGTTGAAGTCCCTGAATTTATATATGGCATCCTGAAGACACATTTTTATGAAATTATAATCAGTACTCTATATAAGTTTTCTTTCATGGGTTCTTTTATTACATGTTTTATTTTTTACAATGTTGAGTGGTTATTTAAAAAAGTGGTTATTAAAAATAATTGTTAACCATTATTTGTACATTCATACTTTTATGAAGCTGTTCTATGTCCCGGATAATTGTGAAAAGAGAGCTTATCTTAAAATCTATCTGAAAAACACTATTACATCACAGTGGAGAACATAGTAATACATCATATAATAAATTATCTATCTGAAATAATTAAATACCCCTTTAGAATGTGTTTGTTGGGATGGTATAACCATAGTGAAGGCTTTTAATGTTTGAGAATAAAGTTGCGTTTTCAACCGCCTTCATAAATCACTAAATTTATTATTTTCTTCTCCTACTGTATCTATTACTCTGATTGTCACATTACACTTAAAGCAAGATTAACATCCTATAACTTGGATAAGTATCAACACAAAACACCCAATGTGTTAGGAGTTTATATTCTAGGATAATTGATTAAGATGTGCATTATTTTATTTGCACAAATATTTTATTTATTTTTTATGTAAAATAATTTATAAAAGAATCATGACCTAAATAAAAATATTGTATAATAAAAATGTAAGGCCTGGAGTATTTGTGCATGCACAAAGTCTGTGTTTTTATATAAGCCTGTGGGTTTTACAAGAGGTAGTGAGAAATCAGGGGTGTAATAACTGAGACCTTGGGTTTCCTCTTCTGCAAAAAATGTAGGCTAGAGTGATACCTTTCATACACTTCTCAGGGTTGTGACAATCAGAATAGATTGTGAGTGTCAAGGGGCTTCCAAACTATCATGGGTGAAATATTGTTGCAAAGTTTGTTCAGAAACATAGGGTGAGGGAGACAAAAGTTGGTGTTACTGTCATCTCTGTTCATGTACCAGGGGACACTGAGGTTAAGTGGAGGGAGTGTGGACTGTCTGGGGAGAGGGGAGACCACAAAGCCCTTGAGATGTGATTTCATTACTGTGTAGATGAGTATCCAGATTCTCAGTCCTATGCAACTGTGAAGTATTAAGGACCACTGTATGGGAGGGGATATTTTCTTTTTTTTAAATTTATTAACACATTTTTTTAATGTTGATTTATTTTTGAGAGAACGAGAGACAGAGTGTGAGCAGGGCAGGGGCAGAGAGAGAAGGAGACACAGAATCTAAAGCAGACTTCAGGGTCTGAGCTATTAGCACAGAGTCCTACGTGGGGCTCTAACTCACGAACTGCAAGATCATGACCTGAACTGAAGTCGGAGGCTTAACAGACTGAGCCACCCAGGTCCCCCCGGGAAGAGGTATTTTCTGCATCCTTTTCCAAGTGATTTGAGTAGAAGAAACAGCTTCATGGACCATCTTGCTTTATGGAAATTTAATCAATTTTTAGAGTTTATGGAGCACTGTTTAAAGACCAAGGGATGTGGCTCTATTAGGAACACTGGTCCCTCATCAGAATCTCGCCTATCAAGGCTGCATTAATTGAAACACTTTAGAGTTGACTTGCAATTCTAAATAACGTGCTGATTTCATGTCATGGCATGAAATATCACAAACATATAATTTGCATGGCATTTGGGTGTGTCTATATGGATGTTGGTAAAAGAAATTATTTCGTTTTCTTTGCAGAATTATGATCGAGAAGATAAAATACAAAGAATTAAAAAGGGACATAGTAAATGCTGAATTTATAAGACCATTCCAAATAAAATATTTTGAAATAATACTCATTAAAGAAGCTTGGGCTTGCTTTTTATTAGCTTTAGTGCTTGGCTACATTAAGTGCCTGGTCAAGACCTATAAATGATGATCTCTTCAATTTTTTAATATTTCTCATTGATGAGAGACTTAATTCAAAATAATTTTTGTAAATGACTTACCAACCAATCCAGACTTTATGAGAGTTGAAATTATATTTTAAAGTATCTAATAGACTTTCCTTATCTTCCATTGAAAATTTCTTAGGCTAATCTACATGGATTCCAAATACAGCGGAACATTTTCATATCAAGTATTTCAAACTAATGAAGCTCTAACTTTGGGAATATGTATGCATTGTTGAAGTAGCCATCATCATGAAGTAGTCATGAAATGCAGCCAGCATAGACAACACTACCTGCACCCTCAGTGCATTGAGCACTGTGCAATGGGCAAAGGAATTCAAAATATGTGAAGACTCGGAGTCAGGACCTACCACATGCTCTTGAGCTTGCCAGGAGTTCCTGCTTTGCTGTCCTTGCCTAACTTCTCTCGTCTCCACCCTCTGCTTGGCTCCTGAGCTGTGGCCCTTGTGTCTTTCTACTTGGGAACATGGCATATGAACTTCTTCAGTAGGTCTATGGCCCTTGCTCAGATGGTTGCCAGTGGTGAAGTAGACATGCAGATGGCAGGAGTTCAGAGGAGGAATAGGAAGTGCTGAATGATGCACATCCTGCTTACTGCCCCTGGGGACAAGTTGGGAACACACAAGTGTCGGTTATGTGGTTGGCCTCTAGAGACTGTGGCTTGGGGGCTTTGAAAACCTAGTCGGTCCTACCTGTGAATGCTGAGGAGATCAATATCTCTACTCACGGCAAGCTAGTAGGAAATCTCCAGACCATGGTTTCTGAAACTTTGGTGTGTGTCCGAATGACCAGAAAGACTTGTTGAAATACAGATGGTTGGGCTCCATGCTTATTTTCTGATTCAATAGGTCTGGGGTGCAGCTCAAGGATTTGCATTTCCAGGAAGTGTCTGGGTGATGTTAATGTTGCTGGTGGGGAACGATAGGTTGAGAACTACTGCTTTCAAGCATGGGGTTTCTGATTGGATGTAATATAATTTTCCATCTTTCCTTGATACATTTCTAAAGTCAATCTTTTAAAGTATCTATGTCTTTCAGAATTTTTACAGCATGCAAAAGTTTATTGCCATTCACAGATGTCAGATACAGAATTAAAAAATATGACAGCAACCCAAATAAAATAATTTTTAATTTTGCTGAAACACAAATTTGAATTTCATGTAATATAGCCACTGCGTGTATGGACTGCAGTCAGCAGCTGGTGAGTGAATCAACCCAAAGGCCAGTGTCAACAATTCAAACTGTGTTTGTTTGCTACTCATGGTTATTGAGCATTTTAAGGGAATACTTGCATGTTCTTATGCCAGGGTCACACACCCAAATGGCTAACTGGTCCAAGGAAGCATTTGCAAATGAGTGGAAAAAGCTGGGGGAGAGTGTGGTGAACTGGTAGGCTTGTGTCTATCCAAGGACAGACACCTTCCAGAACTCCAGCTGACTGATGCCAGGTAGGAATGTGGGGCTGTTTTGCCATGTTTTCCAAATATCAAGAGAATCAGAAATCCAGATTTTTACATGAAATTCTTTTTTTTTTGATGTCCGCTCTCTGAAGGCCCAACAAAACACATTTGTGAGCCAATTCTAAATTTACTTTTACCATCAAATAACTTACCCCACAGTTTGAGCATTAGAGAAGATTTTGGAAACATAGATTTTGTGAATACCAAGTACTCACTATTCAATATTTTAAAAGAGTTTACCTTAGTTTAAATATGTGATTGCCCTTTAACAGCAGTTTTATTATAACGAAGGAAAGGAAGTAAATATATTATGAAGTTTCATTTTTGGGATCAGGAGATGGAGTAGGAGGTTCTTTGCAGATTCACTAAAACAAATTTTATAAGGTAGGCATTCAATGCCACGAGTACATAATCCTGTGCCAAACAGAAATTATATTCTCCATGTTGTGCCTTATCATTATTCACATTCTTTTACTAGCCTGAAAATCATTTTGGGAAATAACCCTCCAGTTGTTGAAAGTAGATATAATTTTCCTAAAGTGAAACAATTTGCCGTTAAAATATTTTTATCTGAGGGCCAAAGTTGCCATATGACAGCTGAGGTGTTTATGGTCACTCCCAATTATCTAGAACCAGGCTGTTGGATTTTCATATTAATTCTCTTTTCCCTTGCACACCCTTTGACTATTTTATTGCTCATACCACTGCCATCATTAGCCTGGCAGATAGAATGATAGGATGTGGTTTTACAAGCAATTCTTTTAAGAGTCAAGTTGAGAGGTTCTTGGAATCTAAACCTTAATTTGAAGTTAGGGTTTTGGCATTTTTCACTGATACATTTTCCTGCCAATCCTGCTTTCATTTAAGTAGCTGAGGATGACTAGGATTTGTGTTTCTTCTCTTTCCAAAACTCCCAAGATTTTTGGTATTTTGCCTTGAGAGGAAAAAATGCCAATCTTTTTATAAGAGAAGCCACTAGATAAACAGTGAATCTCAGTGAGAGTTAAGCAAAGTGTCAGTATATGGAGGGGCTGGTGTGTCCTTGATAAATCACTTCGCATCTCTAGGCCTTGGTTTTTCATGTAGAGAATGAGTAAGATTGTCAAAATCAGGGATTTTCCCCATTGTGTTCTGTCCCAGACTCCCCCCTTGGTGTGCTGTTAGTAGATTCTTCTATGGAGTGTAAAGGATAGAGTGGTACCTTTACCAGTCAATCTTGCCTAAATGAAACTGTGCCTGTTTTAAACAAGTCCTAGAGTTCAGGGCTCCACTAGGAAGTTTAGGTAGATATTAATCATAAAAGGGGAAAAAAGTTAAGAAAAGAGTAAAAAAAAACCCAACTCTGATGAGCTGGTATATTATCCCTTTGAACTAACTATAGCTAATAGAGCAAACAAATTAGTATTTTCCCCCTGTGTAGTGTAGAATATCATGGCATAGAATAGTATCTTTCCTATATCCTGTTGTTGTCTTAAAGTGGAAGAGAATGATACTGCATGCTAGATAAAAACAATAACAAATAGATTTCCCAGCTCTTCTCTTTATTACTGGATAATTATACCCTGTCAGGTCAAACACAGTTGAAAATTAGCCATAAGCTCTGGGGATTGTAGTGATTATTTTGTAACATGTGTAAGAACATATTATTCAGCAGAAACCAGGGGACTGGACCACATGATCATTTGTGACTCCTTTTTATACTAATGGTCAGCACTTATTTTGTCAAATGCTATGATTGAATCTTTTGGAAGAAAGTTAAGGGACACATGAAATGTAATAGAAAATAACACAACCCTCTCAATATAGATCAGTATAATTCTAGTATGGGTTGCAGGGTTAATGAGGGGGAGGTGAGAACAAATTTTTGTTAAGTGTATGCTACTGTTCTATGAGCCAAAAATATGGATGAGCAAAAGAAAGAAATCTCACCTTTATGGATTCTATCTTTTACACACATACATGCACATACACACACTCTAAATGCTACAAAGATAAATAAATCAGAATAAAGGAGTAGAGAGTGATGGCTGGGGTCCTGTTTCAGGTGGTTTCTCAGGAGGTGGCATTACAGCAAAGACTTAAATGAAGTAGAGGAGGAAACCATGCTCAGTTCTAGGAGAAGAATGTTATAGCCAGAGAGCAGACAGCATACAAAAACCCTGATAAAGAGAATGAGCTTGATGTTCTCAAGGAGCAGTTAGAAGATTCAGGGAACTGCAGTGACAATAGGGGTGATGATCAGAGATCAAACTGGAGAGTTATTTGGGGTCTTGTGGTAAGCATGTCAAGCGGTTTGCATTTCATTCTGAGTGTGTTGGGAAACCTTTGGAAGGTTGAGTAAAGGCCAACAATGTGATTTAATTTGCATTTAAAGAGGTCACTCTGCTGCTCAGTAAATGGTAAAATTTGGGAGGGGGGCAAGCGTAGAAACAAGGAAATCATCTAGGAGTTGCCAGGCAATAGCTGATGATGGCTCCAGCAAAGATAGGGGCACAAGTGGTGAGAGAATGGTGGTCAGATTTGTGGCATATTTTGAAGTTAGAGCCAAAGGGTCTTGCTGATGAATGGAAATGGGGTGTGAGGGAAAGAGATATTACTAAGATGACCCCTTGGTCTTCAGTCTGATCAAATGAATGGAACAATTTACTGTGATGGAATGACCTTGAAGAGGAGGCAAGACTGAGGAATCAAGAGTTCTGTACAGTTAAGCATGAGTTAAGTTTGCCTGTTAGGCATCCAAGTGAAGATACTCAGTAGGCAGTTGGATATTTGAGTCTGGTGTTTTGAGGAAAGGCTGAAAGTAGAGATAAAAGTCAGGGCATCGTTAGTGCATACATCATATTTAAAGCCACTGGCTTTGATGGCTTCCTGAGACTGCATATAGAAGGCAAACAGAAGAGGCTCTAGGACTGAGTCCTGTGGGGCACCAATATTTGGATGTAAAGATATCAGTGGGTGGAGAGGAGACAGGTGAATGGTCTGGTGGCTTCTACTTTATCCTGGTTTTAGGTAGTATGTCTATATAATCCAGAGGAAAATCGTTGCAATTTAATAAGATTAAATTCACTCCGGTGAATTAAAAATCTCAGAAGTTCTTAACAGAGGTCACTTTTCAATTATATCAATCAAATGATAACCTAATTAAAAAACAAAATATAAACGGACCACTGACCTGGCATGATATGACATTCAGTTATCTTAGCAATAGAAAGAATGTGGCAGTAGTCTACAGAGTTGTAGGATATCACCAAGATAACTAGCTTGATGATCATTAGAAAATGCTAGGGGCTTCTGGGTGGCTCAGTTGGTTAAGTGTCTGACTCTTGATTTCAGCTCAGGTTATGATCTCATGGTAATGAGATTGAGCCCCGTGCCACTTGGGATTCTCTCTCTCTCTGCCTCTCCCCTGCTCACATATTCTATCTCAAAATAAATAAACATTAAACAATACTACATATGCAAATATTCTAAGACTATGGAATAAATGCAAGTAATAAGGCTGTGATTAACTATTTACCTTATTAGGCAGATGAGTTGAGACCTTGAAATCTGTTTGGTCCCAAGGTTTAGGAGGTTTTCAAATTACAAAGCACTTTATTTTTTTTTTTATTTTTTTTTAATTTTTTTTTTAACTTTGTAGATTCTTGTCAGGTTGCTTTCCATATAACACCCAGTGCTCTTCCCCACAAGTGACCTCCACCATGACCATCACCCCCCTTTCCTTTTCCCCCTCCTACTTCCACCCTCAGTTTGTTTTCAGTATTCAAGAGTCTCTCGTGCTTTGTCTCCCTCCCTCTCCCTAACTCCTTTCTCTCCTTCCCTTCCCCATGGTCCTCTGTTAGGTTTCTCCTGTTAGACCTATCAGTGAAAACATATGGTAGGTTTCTCCTGTTAGACCTATCAGTGAAAACATATGGTATCTGTCCTTCTCCGCCTGACTTATTTCGCTTAGCATGACACCCTCGAGGTCCATCCACGTTGTTACGAATGGTCAGATTTCATTCTTTCTCATTGCCATGTAGTATTCCATTGTATAGATGAACCACATCTTCCTAATCCATTCATCAGTTGATGGACATTTAGGCTC
>JAQQST010000668.1:0-14843 GCA_028646485.1 Cryptoprocta ferox
CGAGGGTGTCATGCTAAGCGAAATAAGTCAGGCGGAGGACAGATACCATATGTTTTCACTCATAGGTCTAACAGGAGAAACCTAACAGAGGACCATGGGGAGGGGAAGGAGGAAAAAGAGTTAGGGAGAGGGAGGGAGACAAAACATGAGAGACTCTTGAATACTGAAAACAAACTGAGGGGGGAAGGGGAAGGGGGAAAGGTAATGGGGGGTGATGGTCTTGGTGGAGGTCACTTGTGGGGAAGAGCACTGGGTGTTATATGGAAACCAACCTGACAAAGTATAAAGTTTAAATAAAAATAAAAATAAAATAAAATAAAATTTACCTCTCTTGCTCTTTGAAAAAAAAATTTAAAAAAATAAACATTTTAAAAAGGAAAGAAAAGCCAAGAAATAGGGGGAAATATGCATATGAAATGTATTTTCATGGTTGTGGTAGCACGCTGGAAAAGTGGCTGAAGATATCTTGGGCAACATATGGGAGAGACAGACATTACAATCCCAGGAAACAATTAGATATGATATAATATCTGCATTTTAACATTATTTATATTAGAGTTCTATTTTCCTCTGCATTTAGTGATTCAATTATGAAGCAAATATTCAGTCCTCTTATATGCAAGATTCTATTGTAGAAACTGTAAGTGCATCAATAAAGAAAATAGACATAATTCTTTGCTTCAATGGATTGTTTCCCATTATGACATATATTCTAATTTTTTCCAAACTCTTCCAGTTGAATTAAAACAATAGTTTTTGTTATTGTTGTTGTTTTTTTTTTTCCTTTATCTTTTTGTTCTCTCCACATTTGGAAGGGAGAGTGCAGTGGTAATCATTGAAACAAACAAAGTAAGAGAATGGATATATGGTGAGCAATTGTTCAGCTACCATTTTTTTTTTAAATAGCTGATTTTTCCCTGATTAAAAAACCTTAGAAATTTTGGATATTGCTTAATAATGCAGATTTCTTTTGTTCCCCTGGAAATTGTGTTTGGTTTCTAATTATATATCATCCCTTTAGAGATCATCTGCATTTCCTCCAACTGCATTTTCTCCACGCATGAGCTAACTAGGGCCTTTATACATATCAACATACAAAAAAAGTGTAAATAAAATATCTATTGTTTCTCATTTATAGATACACATAAACATACATACACAAATATACATATATATAGTTTAGTTTGAATCTTTAATTTGGCGTGATTTCATGATAAATGTTTTATAAAAATTATATCATTTGTTGGCTAATACAAGTGTTATATAGCACAGAGTCCATAACACAGCTCCAGGTATATATTCATACCTAAATATTTATATGGTTTTATTATTCACATATATTTTCAATGATTATTGTAGATAATATGAATAGTTTATATCTGTATTTGACTTCTACTACTGTGCCACAAATTGCCACAAAACTGTTTAAACAGCATTCATATATTACAGCTCACAGTTCTGTCCGTCAAAAGTTGTCTGGGCACAGCATCACTGGATTTTCTCTTTTCAGGGTCTCAAAAGGCTAACATCAAGGCATCAACCAGGCTGCACAGTCACTTAGAGCTCAGAGTCTTCCAAGTTTATTGATTTGAGCCAAAGTCATTTTCTTATGGTTATTAGACTAAGGTTCCCATTTTCTTATTGGCAGTAGGAAGGAGATCCACTTAGCTCTGAAAGACCACTCACATTCCTTGCCACAAGACTTTTTCATTCTTAAAGGAAGCAAGGGAAAATCTTCATGTTGAATTCCTCTTGTAACTTAGAATATCTTGATTGTGAATATCTCTATCATTTTTGGTGTATCCAGTCCACTAAGAGTAATCTGTTTTTAAAAGTCACTGTCCTCAAAAAACTATCAGTAGAACTCCCCTATGACCCAGCAATAGCACTGCTGGGGATTTACCCAAGGAATACAGAAGTGCTGATGCATAGGGGCACATGTACCCCAATGTTCATAGCGGCACTTTCAACAATAGCCAAATCATGGAAAGAGCCTAAATGTCCATCAACTGATGAATGGATCAAGAAGATGTTTCCCATTATGACATGGAATACTACATGGCGATGAGAAAGAATGAAATATGGCCATTCATAGCAAAGTGGATGGACCTGGAGGGTGTCATGCTAAGCGAAATAAGTCAGGCGGAGGACAGATACCATATGTTTTCACTCATAGGTCTAACAGGAGAAACCTAACAGAGGACCATGGGGAGGGGAAAGAGGAAAAAGAGTTAGGGAGAGGGAGGGAGACAAAGCACGAGAGACTCTTGAACACTGAAAACAAACTGAAGGCAGAAGGGGGAGGGGGAAAGGGGAAGGAGGGTGATGGTTTTGGTGGCGGTCCCTTGTGAGGAAGAGCACTGAGTGTTATATGGAAACCAACTTGACAATAAACTATAAATTAAAAAAAAGAAGTTGACTTACAAATTTAAAACATCATAAATAAAGTGTTTAAAACTTAAAAAAAAAGTCAACTGTGCCATAAAATGTAATATAGTTATTGAGTGACTAGCCTATCACAATTATCAAGGATTATACAGGGTATATATATAAGGAAGCAGGAGTCTTGGGTTCATCTTAGAATTCTGCTCACTCTCAGTATCTCTAATTATGTTACAAAGTTGCAGCATTATCAACAAAACCAAATTATTGAAAGAGACCAAATGTCCATCGACTGATGAATGGACTAAGAAAATGTGGTATATACACAAAATGAAATATTATTCAACCATCAGAAAGAATGAAAACTTGCCATTTGCAATGACATGAATGGAGCTACAGTGTGTTATGCTAAGTGGAATACATCAATCAGAGAAAGAAAATACCATATGATTTCACTCATGTGGAACTTAGGAAACAAAACAGATGAACATAGGGGAAGACAGGAAAAAAGAGAAGGAAGCAAACCATTAAGAGACTATTAACTATAGAGAACAAACTGAGTGTTGCTGGAGGGTAGGTGGGCAGAGGGATGGTGTAAATGGCTGATGGGTACTAAGGAGGGCACTTGTGATGAGCACTTGGTGTTATATGTAAGTGATGAATCACTGAATTCTACTCCTGAAACAAATATTACACTACATGTTAACTAGAATTTAAATTTTTAAAAAAATGAAACAAACAAAAAGATAAAACAACAAAAAAGCTGTAAAAGTATCACAAATATTGTATGGGGCATTTTCATAATAAAAAAAAAGTTTTTATTTATCTTAAATTCAAAAAAAGGTTAAACTCATCTGTGCTCCCATAGTGTGGTTATGGATCAAAATTGTAATGAATTTGTTTCTTCTGTTTTATGCATAATCTTTTTATGACCTTATATATAGAAAGGGATATATTTTTGCTTTTGAAAAGCTATTATTTTAATGTCATTTTATTTCATTCAGGTGGAATTTGGAATTTAAAATCCAAGTTATAATCAAGCATCATTATATGGATCTTTTACATGAAAGTTCCAAAGAAATATTTAATTTGAAATGAAGAGTTGTTAAAAAAAAAAAAAAACTTACCTGATGCCAATAATTGGATTACTGGACACAAAGGGAGTTGAATCTAAGAATCAAGAATCAGTTTCATGTTTTCTTTAACTCTAAATGTTAAGTAAAATGTCTAAATTACTTTCTCTACTTATAAATAATATAAAGTTTAAAACCAATAACTAGAAATGCTTGACATCACTTCTAAACTTACTCAAAATCAATATAATAATGTTCATATTCTACTTAGCATTAAAATACAAATAAGTTCATAAATATAAGTAGAGTTTAGGGTTTCATGCTTGCTTATATTTGGGATATCATCTTTAAAATCATTTAGTAGTACATACTGAGATGCTTTGATCAATAATCAATAATTAAACAAAATAATTGATCAATAAAAGGAGTTGTATATAAAAGAAAGCATAAATCTTGCATACATATGTTTGAATTACAACCCATGTTTATTGAGGCTTATATTCAATTTGGGGCTTTGGACTTAATTTATAATCCTAAATATACTTATTCAATTTTTTCAATAAATGTATTTTTAGAGTGTGGTGTCTGACTAATGTACTAGGTTATGTGGAGAGGAATGGGAAGAGGAGAGGAGAAGAAGAAGAAGAAAGGATAGAGTACTGGTTAGGTGAAGAAAAGAAGAGATTATAGGAGGTAGAAAGAAAAGAACATATAGGAAATAATTAATAGAGGAATTAAGATGACCAATGAAAACACCAGGAAAGAATAAATGAGAAGAGAAAGAGAAAATTGATTGGCTGAGAAACCTGTAGACTTAAATAACTAAACTTCTATTTTTTTTGGCTCTATCATCCTTTGGTTTGAGCATATTGCCTTGAGATGACAAGATGTCTGGGCATTCAACATCACATCTGCATATCAGACTGATGAAAGAAGACCGATAAAGCATATTAATAGATACTGACACTTGAATAACCATGCAATAACTCACTCTCACACCATTTGGAAAAAATCTGTGACACATTATTACTCGTGACTGTAAGGTACACTGATAACTGGCACATTGTTATATCTTCCTCCACATCTTCAAAACCAAGGATCTATCAGTAAAGCATACATAGTAAGAAAAGAAGACAGAGAGTAATAACACACTTGATCTCCAACCCAGAAAGGTGTAGATGCAGGTATTTTGAAAGTGCTCCTGTAAAGAAGGAAATTTCCTATGTGAAGCCCTCCATTTTAAAACAAGATCCAATGCTGAGGCTCAAAGGAACATTGATAAGGTAGAAGTTGAAGACACTGGAAAAAAGTTGTAAATGAGGACAGTGAAGAAGGCTTGCTTAATAGTCACAAGAAAAAACTAGGCATGGAGATTATGAATCTTTAGTGACACTAATAAAAATTGTTGTGTTTTTCTAATGGTTAGCAACCTAGGTGTTAACAAAGAAAGGCAGATATTTGGATTAATCTAGGGTTGCTATTAGGGAGTTAAAGTTATTGAGGAAATAATGGTTTAAATGATGTATCATGGAAAGTAAGCAGAGTAGTAGAAAGAAGAAACACCCAATGGGACTACCAAAGTTGTGTTAAGGTTGAAGTTTTCAATCAATGATAAAGAGAATTATATTGTGAATAACTGAATTGTGAGAAATCTAAAAAAATAGATACAAATGGCTAGAATTTGAAATAAATTTATAATTTCTGTGGGATAATAATTTCAGTGTTCATGTTCATTGCATAGTAGCAATGAACAATTCAATATCTGAGGTCTTGGTGACTGAAGAGGTCAACAATCTAAGAGCCTGGGTTACAGTATAATTCACAGGTATGAACTCTGAATGTATGTAGGATAATTAAACTATTTGAACAAAAAGAGGAAGACTATAAGCGAGTGCCCAAACCATCAATAAATGAAAGAAAATAGATAGAAATGGCCCAAATACTATAAGTTATTATCATAACAGATTGGACATTGACATCAATGAAAAATACAATAATTAAAAACTTCCATTTGAGATAGAAAGCAAGATTCCAGGCAAGACCAACTTGGTGAACATATTGGGAAATGTAAAAATGTCTGTTAACCCCAGAAAGTCTTATAAAAGATACAAAAAATAATGGAAAAGTAGTGGAATAATATGCTATAAAATGCAGACAGCAATGAAACAATAGTCCTGGTAAGAAAGAAGCAGAGGTACCAGGATTGCAAGATTTTGACATTGGCACAGGCTGGAAGAACATTTCTGACCCATGATGTTCTGCATGCAAAAGAATCTGAACAAAGATGCAAGAAATACAAATGCAGAATCAAGTGCACACTTGTTACTGTGAAAATGACCAAACGAGTTGGTAACTTATGAAGTTGGGCTATGGATACATAGTTCATTATACTCTTCTGCTAACTATTGTAAAGGAAAGAATAAGCTTGTATAGAACATTGTAATCCAGGTTCTTTCTATGTCTACATGAAGTCTATATATCTAATGTTTGTTATGAAGATTTGAAAATAATATATATTAAAATGTTATATAATCTGGCTGCCAGTAATGGTGGAGTCACTTGGTTGGACTAGCCTACTCATATAAAACCATTACATAATATGAAAAATATTAAATTTTAATAATTCAAAGGCATTATAGAGTAACTAAAAGATAAAAAGGAGAGGGGAATCTACTCTTAAAGTAGAATTATAACACTTTATGTCTTTGGGACCTCTTAGTTTGCATAGGACTTGACAGCAAAAATCCTCAGCCTTCCAAAAGGAAATCCAAAATTAATCAGAGGCATAAAAGCAAATCTAAAATTGTAAATTTTGGAAAAAAGATTAAAGAATATTATCATGACCAAGAGATAGGTGAGGATTTCTTTAGTAGAATGCATTAAAAAAATCACAAAAGAGGGGTACCTAGGTGTCTCAGTCAGTTAAGTGTCTGCTTCTTGGTTTGGGCTCAGGTCATGATCTCATGGTTTGTGAGTTCAAGCCCCATGTCAGGCTGTATGCTAACAGCCTGGAGGCTGCTTGAAATACTCTATATCTCCCTCTCCCTCTGCCCCTCCCCTCCTCATGCTCTCTCTCTCTCTCTCTCTCTCTCTCACATACACACACACACACACACACACACACACACACACACACACATACACACAATAAACAAAAAATATTCACAAAAGAAAAAAGGGAAATTAGATTTCATTAAAATTTGAAAAGTCTGTCCATCAAAAGACACCTTCAAAAGTTAATAGGATGGTCACACACTGGGAGAAAGTATTCTCCAAAAAAAATCTTTAGAGAGAAAATTATATTGTCTAAAACTCAATAATATAAAGATGCAAACTAATTAAAAATGGGGGAAATCACTCAAAAAGATACATCAGAAGAGAATATATGCCAATGGTCAATATGCTCATAAACAGTGCTAAAAATCATTAGTCATCAGGGAGTATAAAGTATATTGACAATGAGATACCATTACATAACCACTGGCATGGCTAAAATAAAAAAGTAAAAATGCTAACAACAACATTGTAAGGATGTGGAATAAATACAACTTTCATGTAATCCTGATTCAGTCCTTTTGATAAAAAGCACATGTCAGTTTCTCCCACAGTTAAGCAGAGAACTACTCTTTGATCCAGTGATTGCCTTATTTAATCTTTATCCAAGAGAAAGTTTTTTTTTAAGTATGTTGAAAAGAGGAGGTCTATAAGAATGTTCATGACATCTTTATTCACAGTATCCCCAAAGAGACAAAAAAACAATTGTCTACTATCAGGATAATAGATAAATAAATTGTGATACATTCATGTAATAGAATAGGACATCAATGAAATAGAATAAACCACTGATAACACAAGACGGATAAACCTCACAGACATTTTGTTGAAAAAAAAAACACAGTCGAATACATACTTTTGATTCAATTTGTATTCAATTTATGGAATAGCAACAGCAATGCAACATTAAAAAGAAAACCAGAATAGTGAATTTTAAGGATATGTTGGGTTGAATAAGAAGTGACAAATGAGAACCTTTGGGGGGATATAAATATTCTAGGTCATGATAGGGGTATGTTTTCTAGAATCATACATTTGTCAAATAAATATATGATTCATATCTTTCAGGTATGTATATTAATAAATTAATTGTATTAATACACTAATTGTATTATTAATAATAAGAGTA
The DNA here is from genome assembly GCA_028646485.1 of Cryptoprocta ferox. NCBI lineage: Eukaryota > Metazoa > Chordata > Mammalia > Carnivora > Eupleridae > Cryptoprocta > Cryptoprocta ferox. The sequence goes on from JAQQST010000668.1 coordinate 7,639, forward strand.
GAGGTGTGAAGTTACAGATTGCAAATAATGAAAGAATGTTAATAATTGCTGACACTGTAATAATGGATATAGAGAAGATTATTATACTATCCTCTTAACTGTGAATGTTAAAATTTTCCATAAAAAAGTAAAACAAGATCTATTGATATAGTAAGCAGATTTGTACTGCATTTCATATATTTAGAAAAGGACAGCAAAGGGGCACCTGGGTGGCTCAGTGGGTTGAACGTCCAACTTCAGCTCAGGTCATGATCTCATAGTTCCTGAGTTAAAAAAGCTCCACATTGGGCTCTCTGCTGTCAGTGCAAAGCCCATTTCAGATACTCTGTCCCCTTCTCTCTCTGCCCCTTCCCCAAGCATTCTCCTCTCTCTCTCTCTCTCTCTCTCGCTCTCGCTCTCTCTCACTCTATCTCTCGCTCTGTCTCTCTCTCTCTCAAAAATAAACACTTAAGAAAAAGGAGAGTGAAAAATGTAGAACCGTAACTGAAATTAATTGCATTAAAGAGTCTGAAACATTATGTATGATTTGGTGTGAATCCTTAGTCTAATTTTGGGTATGAAAGGATCAAGTGTAAATATCCAGGAATTCATTTTAGGTGAAGACCTGGATTTGAGAAAATTAGTGTCACAGGTGTGAAAATATCTTCATAAACTTAATATTAGCAATAAAAATCATAGAGATAAGACAACACAAAAATAAGGATTACATAGGAATAGAAGGCTAGAGAGCTGCCCACACAATGTTGAAGAAGGTTTGTATTTTGAGATCTGCAATAACTGAAATGAGAGAAAATTCACAGATAACGAAATAAGAAAGAAGACCATGGTAACTAAAATTAGGGGAGACCAAGTCTTTAAAAGAGAGATAGATAACATGCTAAAAACAGGTATAAAGATTAAGTAAACACTCATGAGAACACTGGATTTTCCAACTGTTAGGTGATAAGCATTTTAAATCTAAGTTCAGTAAAACGTAGGTGGCAGAAGCCAGATTCCAAATGTTTTAGGCAAGTAGAAGATCTAGTCCTCTAAGAGTTTTGGGTGCAACAGAAAGGAGTAAAATATAAATATTATGTTATATCATATATAATAGATTGTGAAATTTATTATGTGAAAATGAGTAGTAATAAGTAAAATATTTACTGATTTTGTTTTCATTCTTGACAAAAGCAGTGAAAAAATTACTAGTGTATTTTTTAATACGTACATGACCTATTGACTTTGGCAGAAGCTGTGCTTTGAAGTACTGAGTATATTATGAAAAATAACTGAACCTCAATGCTTCTATCATCATCACACTTTACACAAAACTGACTTGAATTATATCACAGACCTAAGTGTAAAACACAACACTGTAATAATTCTAGAAGAAAATATAGGAGAGAATAATATCACCTTGGAATAGGCAAGATTTTCTTAGGCTAAAAATTAAAACAATAATAAAACAAACAAAAAATTTAATAATATGGACTACATGAAATCAGAACTTTGAGTAAAAGACATTGTTCTGAAAATGAACATGTAAATCATATGCTTGGAGACATTATTCACAACACATAAATCGCAAAGAAAGTGTATACAGATTATATAAAAACACAACTGAAAATTAGAAAGATAAACACTATTAGAATATGCAAACTACTTGCACACTGGCAAAAGTAAACATATGAATGTTCAATAAGTCCATGCAAGTGTGTCCAATAAGGAGTTCCAGATTTAGCTTTGAAATATAAAAAACTTGGAGACTGTCACTTTCATGATTACAACAAATTTGGAAAGACAGATGAATACAGAAAGTCACAGCTAAGATCTTACCTGGAGCAAAGCACTAGAGCCATATAGTAAATGGTAACTTTGATGAATTACTGGAGACAGAGTGCCAACTGTCGGAGAGTGAGAAACTCTTAGGGTCCTATTATTAGGAAAGCACAACTTCAAGAACCACAACAGGATCTCCTGCTAGAGAGCAAAGGGAAAAACTCTTTTGTTTCTGTCAGGGGGAGAGAGAAATTAACCATTTTTAAATATGCCTAGAGTGCACTCCATAGTGATTGCTTCCTTAGCAGTGGAAAAGACAGGCTTAGGTGGAGTCTCATCCAATCTCATAGAATGAAAACTACTAAACTCTACCACATCTAGTCTTCCTGCCTCACCTAAAGGTGTGAGGAGGTGTGACTTATATTAAATGTCATAGATCAGGGACACAGGCTCATTAAAAGATTTGAGACTTAATCAGAGGATCATGGAACATTTCCCCTCCACTTACACATTACCACCACATTAATAGAGTTCCAGAATAATAGTAGTGGCTCATGGTGGAAAGATATCCAAAGCCCAAATTACATTTAAGGAGGATTTTTTCTAGCCGGATTAACAAAGAGGTTCATATTAAAATAGTTTATTTACTTCAATAAGCTCCCATTTCTTCATACATCATGCCTGACTGTCAACAAAAAATTGTGCATGCTAAAAGGCAATACTAAACACAATTTAAAGATGGGATAGAGAAAGATATATCACACTAATACTAATGAAAAGAAAGCTGGGGTAGGTATATTAATTTCAGACAAAGCAGCTTTTAGAACAAGGAAGACTATTAGTGTTAAAGAATGATATAACATATCAATAAAAGGGTCATTTCTCAAAGATGTAAAGATCCATAACGTGTATACACTTAATAAAAATACATCAAAATGTGAGGCAAAACTTACAGACTTGCAAAGAGACATAGTTAAATCCATTATTATAGCTCATCAACAGATGAATGGGTAAAGAAAATATGGTACATGCAAATAAGGAGATATATTCAGCTAGGAAAAAGAAGGAAATTCTGCCACTTGCAATAAAATGGATGAACCCGGAGGACATTAGGCTAAGTGAAATAAGTCAGTTACAGAAAGACAAATACTACAAGATTCTATTTACATTAGATATCTAAAATAGGCCAACTCATTGAAGCAGAGAATAGAATGGTGGTTGTTAGGCACTATGGGGAAAGGGAGCTGGGGAGAGGAGGAGGAGAGGAAAGAGAAGGAGGAGGGGAAGGAGCCAAGGGGAAGAGGAAGAGGAGGAAGAAGGAGAAGAAGAGAAACAACAACAACAAGGCTGCAGGACAAACTTTATCCAACTTTAAGACTTACTACAAGACTTTATATCAAGACAGTGTGGTATTGACAAAAATACAGACATATGGCTTAATTTGCTCAAAAGAATACTGAGCCCAGAAATAGACCCACACTTGGGGCACCTGGGTGGCTCAGTTGTTAAATGTCTGACTTCGGCTCAGGTCATGATCTCACGGTTCATGGATTCGAGCCCCGCATCGGGCTCTGTGCTAACAGCTAACTCAGAGCCTGGAGCCTGTCTTCAGATTCTGTCTCCCTCTCTCTCTCACCCTCCCCTGCTCATGCTGTCAATCTCTCTCTCAAAAATAAATAAAAATATTTAAAAAATTAAAAAAAATAAATAGACCCACACAAATATTCAACTGCTCTTTGACAAAGGAGCAAGAACCATTTAATCAACAAAGGATATTATTTTTAAATAAGCAGAGGTAGAATAGTTATCTAAATGCAAATATATATATGTGTTTATCTTTCATAATTAGGATAATTAGTAGATAAGTAGAATAATTAGATAAGTAGAATGATTAGTTATCTAAATGCAAATATATATGTTTATCTTTCATAATTAGAATAATTAGTAGATAAGTAGAATAATTAGATAAGTAGAATGATTAGTTATCTAAATGCAAATATATATCTTTCATTAAAAGTAACTCAAAATGAATCATTAACTTAAATATATATTCAGTGTATAAAATGTCCAGTAAAAAAGGAAAGGAAACTGTGTAACTTTGGGTTTAGGGATAACTATTTGGATAAAATAACCAAAATATGATCCACGAAAGAAATAACCGATAAATTAGGCTTCAGTAAAAGTTTAACAATCACTTAATGTGTGAAAGACACATTTAACAGAATGAAAATCCAAGCCATAGAGTGGGAGAAAATATGTGTAAAACACCTATCTGACAATGGAAATATATTCAAACTACTGAGAGAATTCTTAAAACTCAACAATAAATAACCCAATTAAAAAGTAGGCAAAATATGTGAACAAAGAACTCACCAAAGAAGTTATAAAAATGGCAAAGAACCACATGAAATGATGATCCACATCATGTCATCAGGTGATTGGAAATTAAAATAATGAGATAATACTACACATTCCTATTAAAATGGCTAAAATAAAGAAAAATGAAAACCCAGAAAATTCAAAATACTGGCAAGAAGGCTGAGCACCAGGGCTCTCATTCATTGCTGATGAAGATGCAAATATACACAGCAGCCAAATTAGAACCTAATGTGACAGTTTCTTATAAAGCCCCAGTTTTAGCATACAATCCAAACAATTACACTTCCAGGTATATTCCAATTTACTTGAAAATGTATGTTTATGAAAAATACCTGAACATGCATATTTATAAAAGATTCATCATAATTGCCAAAACTGGAAATAACAAGTACGTTTTTTCAATATGTGAATTAAAAAGTTGTGTTACACCTATACAAAGGAATATTACTCAGTGACAAAAAGATATGAGCTATCAAGCCATAATCCTTTTTTTAATTACAAAAGGAAATCTATTTCAAAAGCATAAGGGAACATTTACATTTGAATAAGATACAGTTGTCTTGCAAAAGAAAAAAATCCTGATATGAAGGTTTTCATTCAAATATTTGAAGCAAATATAACTTAAATTGTGAAATATGGCTTTAGGAAAGGTAAGGGGAACAATCAGGTGGTAAAGGCAAAATGGGCAAATAGGAGTGGGAGACCCAGGCTTCCAGTTTTGGAATGGATCAGTCATGGGAATAAAAGGTACAGCATAGGTAATGTGGTCAATGGTATTGTAATAGCACTGCATGGTGACAGATGGTAGCTACACATTTGGTAAGTATAGCAATAATGTATAGTGTTGTTGAATCACTGTGTTGTATACCTGGAAATAATCTAACATTATGTGTCAACTATACTAAAAAAAACCCAATCAAATTGGTTGAGGATGCTAAAGATACATAAGAGCCAACTGAAAGAACTCCCAGTAGCCAAAGCTGGAACAATTTGAACAAAAAAGTACATTAGTATGAGATTGTAACCTAAAGTCTAAAATAAATGTCCATGAGTTTACACTTACATGAATAATTAATTGAATAAATTAATAAATGGGATGAAAAGATAAATCTCCCAGGCTGAGATTTTAAATAATTTATGCACATACCACCTCCAGAAGGAGTGACAGGTTAACTCCCAATCCCTTCTGGGTTGGCTGAGTTTATAAATTCCTATCCAAAGTGGAGAGCAAAGGAGAGGGACAGGGAAAAATATCTTTACAGTGGAGAAATCTGAGAAGTACTATCTAAATCAGGTGCTCAATGTCAAAATCGAGTCATAAATCATGTTGATAGATCTTGCCTTTCATATAATGTAATGAAAATGGCATTTTCCCTCTGAGCTTTTTATTCTAATAACTCATATTTCCAGTCTCACCATAATATCAGATAAATTCCAGTAATGGTGATCCTACAGCATGCCAGACCACTGCTCCTTAAAATGGATAAGGTCAGCAAAAACAAAGAAAGTCTGAGAAACTGTCACAGTGATGAGGAGTCTAATGAGACATGACCACTAAATAAAATGTGATATCCTAATAGGGATCCTGGAACAGAGAAAGGATGGTAGGCAAAAACTAAGAAAATATGAATGATGTATGGGTTTTAATGATGTGTCAATATCCACTTGTATACTATAACAAATATCACACTAAAGTTGGATAATGGGGGAAACTGTGTGCAGTATATGAGGGAACCCTCTACTAATCTTTATGATTTTTCTATAAATGTAAAATTATTCTAAAATAAAGTGTTTACCAAAAAATATATTCAACATCATTAGAATACTAGGAAATGAAAATTAAAGCCCTTAGAATTGCTAAAATTAAAGAGCCTCACAATACCAAGTGCTAGCAAGTATGTGGAACAAATCAAACTACATTGTTGGTAGCAGTGTCAAACTTGGAAACCAAGTTTGGCAATCTTATAAAACTAAAAATTCATCTACATGATTTACTCCTAAGTGTTTATCGAAGAGAGAAAGTTATATCATAAAAATCCTTGCAAACTGTTTTGTGCTTCTTTAAAATTCATAATGGCCCTAAATTGGGAATGATGGACATGTCTACCAATAAGAAGAATAAACAAATCTAATTGTGTTATATTCATAAAAAGAAACACTACTGAGAAATAAAAAGAAACAAACTACCGATACATTCATGATACAAATGAATGCTACAAATTTTTGCAGAGAGAAATAACAAAACCATCCCAGAATGATATATTCTGTATACCTTTATTTATTTGAAATTCTAGAAATGACAGAACTCTTTTACAAAGATAAAAATAAGGTTATTTGTTGCCTGGGGTTTGTTGTGGGTAGGTAAAGGCTATTGACTTAGTAAGGCCCCAACGGGACTTTCTAAGGAGATAAAAATATTCTTATATTGATCAGGGTGGTAGTTATATGGGTGTATACATTCATCAAAGTCATTGCCTTAGTCACTTAAAATGTGTGAATTTTAAGAAAATCATTTCACAATCAAGTTCAGCTTAAAAAATGGAAGGAGTGGTGTACACTCCTGATTCCCTGATTCTCTTATATTTCGGTATTATTTAGCATTACTTTCATTCTACGATTTTTATAAAATATTTGTTTCTTTCAGATTACAATGTTTATTGATATTCCTTCAAGTTTATTCAAGTGAATATTTGTTTGTTCTGCATACCAAATTTTTATAGCAGATCTATCTATCTACACCTAAAACGTGATATAGAAGACAAAATATATACTAAAACCCTGATTGAGGTATTATGAACATGGCAGTACACATAGGAGAGACTGTATAAATGATCATTAAATGATATTTTTTCAGTCAAAATAATGTACTTCATTTTATGACCAGCTGCAAAATGGACTAAAATTAAATTTACTTCTAATTTCCCTTTGTAATCCTGACTTGAGTTCATGTTTGTCATGTTTGGCCACTGTAGGAAATGTCCCTGGAGAATAAAGTAATTCCCATCTCTTAATCAAATAAAAATATATCTATTAATCTTTGACAAAGCAGGAAAGAGTATCCAATGGAA
>JAQQST010000669.1:0-14842 GCA_028646485.1 Cryptoprocta ferox
ACGTCATGCCAGTCAGAGTGGCTCAAATGAACAACTCCAGAGACTATAGATGCTGGCGAGGATGTGGAGAAACGGGCACCCTCCTACACTGTTGGTGGGAATGTAAAGGGGTACAGCCGCTCTGGAAAACAGTGTGGAGGTTCCTCAAAAAACTATCAATAAAATTCCCCTATGACCCAGCAATAGCACTGCTGGGGATTTACCCAAGGGATACAGAAGTGCTGATGCACAGGGGCACATGTACCCCAATGTTCGTAGCGGCACTTTCAACAATAGCCAAATCATGGAAAGAGCCTAAATGTCCATCAACTGAGGAATGGATCAAGAAGATGTGGTATATATACACAATGGAATACTACATGGCAATGAGGAAGAATGAAATCTGGCCATTCATAGCAAAGTGGATGGACCTCGAGGGTGTCATGCTAAGCAAAATAAGTCATGCAGAGAAGGACAGATACCATATGTTTTCACTCATAGGTCTAACAGAAGGAACCTAACAAGGGACCATGGGAAGGGGAAGTCGGGGGAAAAAAAGGTAGGGAGAGGGAGGGAGGCAAATCATGAGAGAGTCTTGAATAATGAAAACAAACTGAGGGCTGAAGAGGGAGGGGGAAAGGGGAAGGGGGGTGATGGTCATGGAGGAGGGCACTTGTGGGGAAGAGCCCTGGGTGTTATATGGAAACCAACTTGGCAATAAACTATTAAAAAAAATTGCATCATGAAACAAAGAAGGGTAGTTCATAATGATAAAGGGATCAGTCTAACCAGAGGATATAACAATTGTACCTATCTATACATCCAACATTGGAGGACCTAACTACATAAAGGAAACATTTAACAGACATAATGGGAGGTGATGACAGGAATACATAATATGAGGGAATTTAATATCTCACATCCAAGGATAGAACATCCACACAGAATATTGATAAGAAAACAGCATCTTTGTTGGTGGGAATGCAAACTGGTGCAGCCACTCTGGAAAACAGTATGGAGTTTCCTCAAAAAGTTAAAAATAGACCTTCCCTACAATCCAGCAATTGCACTACTAGGTATTTACCCACAGGATACAAAAATACTAATTTGAAGGAGTACATGAACCCGATGTTTATAGCAGCATTATGAACAATACTCAAATTAGGGAGAGAACCCAAATGTCTAATGAAAGGAAAATAAGAGGTGGTATATGTAAATACAATGGAATATTACTCATCCATAAAAAAAGAATAAAATCTTGCCAATTGCAATGATGTGTATGGAGCTAGAGAGTATTATGGTAAGTGAAATAAGTCAGTCAGAGAAAGACAAATAGCGCAATTTCACTCATGTAATTTAATAAACAAAACAAATGAACATAAGGGGGGAAAGAGGCAAACCAAGAAACAGAGTCTTAATTTTTTTTCTTTACTGTCTATTTATTTTTGAAGGAGAGAGACAGAGTGTGAGCAGGGGAGGGGCAGAAGAGAGGGAGATGGAGAATTCAAAGCAGTCTCCAGGCTCTGAGCCGGCAGCACAGAGCCCAACACAGGGCTCGAACTCACAAACTCAGATCATGACCTGAGCCAAAGTCAAGCGCTTAACTGACTGAGCCACCCAGGCACCCCAACAGAGTCTTAATTACAGAGAACAAACTGATGGTTACTGGAGGAGAAGTGGGAGGTTAAACAGGCAATGGGTATTAAGGAGGGCACTTGTAATAAGCACTGGGTATTATATATAAGTGAGGAATCACTAAATGCTACATCTGAAACTAATACTGCACTGCATGTTAACTAGCTGGAACTTAAAACCTTATAAAAGAAAAAAAAAGTGTCTTTAAAAAACAAATTAGACCAGGGGCGCCTTTGTGGCTCAGGTGGTTAAGTGTCCAACTTAGGCTCAGGTCATGAACTCGTGGCTTGTGGGTTCAAGCCCCGTGTCAGGCTCTGTGCTGACAGCTCAGAGCCTGGAGCCTGCTTCACATTCCGTGTTTCTCTCTCTCTCTGTTCCTCCCTCGCTCACACTCTGTCATCTGTCTGTCTCTCTCTTTCTCTCAAAAAGAAATACAGATTAAAAAAATAAAAAAAGAAAACAAATTATTCCAGATGGACTTAAAAAATACAGACAGAACATTCCACTCAAAACCAACAGCATACACATTCTTTTCAAGTATAATCTATCCCAGAACATTTTCTGATAGATTATAAGTTAGGACATAAAATAAATCTCAATAAATATCAGAAGGTTGATATATGCATCTTTTCTGACCACAACACTATGAAACTAGAAATTGATCAAGAAAAAAACTTGAAAAACACCAATATGTGGAAGCTAACCAACACATGCTAGAAAACAATTGGTCAACAAAAAAATCAAAGAGGAAATAAAAATATGGAAATAAGTGAAAATGAAAACACAATGGTTCAAAACCATTGAGATGCAATGAAAACAGCTCTAAGAGGGAAATTTATAGTGATACTGAGAATCATCAAGAAACAAGAAATATTTCAAACAGTGGAACTTACAACTAGAAGGAACCAGAAAAAGAAGAACAAAACCTAAGATGAGTAGAAGGAAGGAAATAATAGAGATCAGATCAGAAATATGAAGCAGAGACAAAAAAAATAGAAAAGGTCAATGAAGCCAAGAGCTGGTTCTCTCAAAAGAGCAACAAAATTGATAAACTTTTAGCCAGACTCATCAGAAAAAGAGGATCCAAATAAATAAATTTAGAAATGAAAGAAGAGATGTAACAAAATACTACAGAAATACAAAGGATTTTAAGAGACTACTGTGAAAAATTATATGTCAACAAATTGGACAACCTAGAAGAAATGGATAAATTCCTAGAAACATACAGTCTTCTGAACTCAGGAAGCAGTAGAAAATCTAAAATGAAGGATAAAAATCATATGATCATCTCAATAGATGGAACAAAAAAGCATTTGACAAAATTCAACATGTTTCTTATAAAAACTTTCAACAACATGGGCATACAGGGAATATACCACAACATAATGAAGGCCATATATGAAAACCCACAGATAATCATAATGGTGAAAGCCTGAAAGCTTTTCCTCTAAGGTCACAAACAAAACTGGGACGTCCACTCTCACCACTTTATTGAACACAGTACTGATCACAGACACAGCAGGCAGACAAGAAATAAAAGGCATCCAAATTGGAAAGGAAGAAGGTAAAATGTCACACCATTTACAGATGATATTACAAAACCCTAAAAACTCCACCAAAAAACTACTAGAAATGATACATGAATTCAGTAATGTTGCAGGACACAAAGTTCATACATAGAAATCAGATGCATTTCTATACACTAATAAGTAGCAGAAAGTGAAATTTTAAAAAAATACACTAAAAAAATACTGTACCTATAAAGAAACTTAAGGAGGTAAAAGATCTGTACTCTGAAAACTATAAAACATTGAAAGAAACTGAAGGTGACATAAAAAATGGAAATATTCCATGCTCATGGATTGGAAGAACTGATATTGTTAAATGTCCATTATACCTAAAGCAACCTACAGATTCAGTACAATCCCTATCAATATCAACAGCTTTTTTGCACAGAACTAGAACAAATAATCCACAGTTGGTACAGATTCACAAAAGGTCCCAAGAAGCCAAAGCAATCCGAAGAAGAACAAAGCTAGAGGTATCACAATACCAGATTTCAAGATCTCCTATAAAGCTGTAAGAATCAAAACAGTATACTACTGACACAAAGAAAGATACACAATCCATGACACAGAATAGACAGCCCAGAAATAAATCCACACATATATGGTCAATTAATCTTCAACAAAAGAGGCAAGAATATACAGTGGAGAACAGACAGTCTCTTCAACAAACAGTGCTAGGAAAACAGGACAGCTACATGCAACAGAATGAAACTGGACTACTTTCTTACACCATACCAAAAAAATAAGTTTAAATTGGATTAAAGACCTAAATGTTAAACCTAAAACCATAAAACTGTTAGAAGAAAACACTGGTAATCATTTCTTTGACCATCAGCCTTAGCAATATCTTTCTCAACTGTCTCTTCAGGCAAGGGAAACAAAAGCAAAAATAGAGTGTGTGGACTACACCAAAATAAAAAGCTATTGCACAGCAAAGGAAATCATGCACAAAATAAAAAGCAACCTACTGAATGAGATTAGATATTTGCAATGATCTACCTACTGAGGAGTTAATATTCAAAATTTATTAAGAATGTATACAACCCACCACCAAAAAAATAAAACCCATGAAACAATCCAATTAAAAATGGGAAGAGTACCTATATGAATAGACATTTTTCTAAAGAAGACAGATGGCCAACAGGTACATGAAATGGACCTGAACATTATTAATCAGCAGGAATATGCCATCAAAACTACAATGAGATATCACCATATACCTGTCAGAATGGCTTTAATCAAAATGACAAGTGTTGGCAAGGATGTAGAGATAAAGGAACTTTCATGCACTCTTGGTGGGATTGTAAATTGTTGTAGCCACTGTGGAAAACTATAGATGTTTCTCAAAAAGTTAAAAATACCATACAATCCAGTAATTCCATTACTTGGTATGTACCCTAAGAAAATGAAAACACTAATCTGAAAAAATATATATTCACCCCTGTGTATTACAGCATTATTTATAGTAGCCAAGATAGGGAAATAACAGCATGCATTGGTAGATGAATGGACAATGATAATGTGGCACGCACACACACACAGAAATGGAATATTACTCAGTCATAAAAAAGTGTGAGATCTTGCCATTTGAGACAGCATGGATGGACCTAGAGGATATTATGCTGAGTAAAGTAAGTCAGACATGGAAAGATAAATACCATATGATTTCACTTATGTATGCAATCTAAAAGACAAAAAACAGAAACAGTCCCATAATTACTGAAAACAAACTGAGGGTTGCCAGAGGGGGTATGGTGGGGGAGGTCTGAAGGGGGAGTGGGAGATACAGGCTTCTAGTTACAGAATGAAGTCGTAGGATGAAAGGTACAATATAGAGAATAGAGTCAGTGGTATCATAATAGTGTTATATGGTGTTATATACATATAAAATGGACTATTACTCAGCCATAAAAAGGACAAAATCTTGCCATTTGCAAAGACATGTATAGAGCTAGAGTATTATGCTAAGCAAAATAAATTAGTCAGAAAAAGATAAATAGCATATGATTTCACTCATATGTAGAACTTAGGAAACAAAACAAATGAGCAAAGAGGAAAAAAGAGAGGCGAACCAAGAAACCAACTCTTAAATATAGCGAACTGATGGTTACCAGAAGAGAGGTGGGTGGAGGGATGGGTTAAACAGGTGATGGGGATTAAAGCATGCACTTGCTGTGATGAGCACTGGGTGATGTATGGCAGTGTTGAATCACTATATTGCACACCTGAAACTAATATCACAATGTATGTTAACTGGAATTTAAATAAAAACATATATATATATATACACACACACACACACACATATGTATATAAATTTGAAAAAAAAGATATGCATCTTAGAGTATTGATTATTCTAAACTAGTTATTTTTTAAAGAAACTGTAGACACAGAAAATCTCTGAAACCCAAGTTTCCCTTCCTTGGGAGACATTTACATGTATAAAAGAAACCTCCATTTGTAAGGGTGTCTCCCACAGTATCAAGAAGACGGGGAGGACTCTTAAATGTCTAGGAGAAGGCATGAACTTATTAAATCTGCATGACAACTTCAGCCTTTTTTTACCATGCTTTTTCTGGTCCTGGTAACCTCCCATAACTGACCCTCTACCCACATCATCATGTTTTTAGGTGGAGATGGTATTTAAGGTGATGGCTTCAGCTATTTTGGTGAGTTACTTAGTTTTCCTGGGTCTCTTCCCTGTATACAGGAAGTATATTATTTCAACTTGTTTGAGTTTCTACTAATAAGTCTAATGAAAAGGCGATTTTTAGCCCAGCTGGAAAAACCTGGAAGGACAGAGGAATTCATTTTTTCCTCTTTTCTAAAGCTGAGCATATGAATATATCCTGTGTTCCAGCAAATCCACTTTAAAGCACATACCCTGTGTATATATCTGTTAAAAGACAAACACAAGTATGTTCACAGCAACACTATTCACAATAAGCCCCAAACTTGAAAGAGCTCAAGTATCTGGCATAGAATGAATAAACTTGTATATGCTCATATATTAGAATACTATTATATAGCAGTAAGAATGAAAGAATTACAATTGTATACAATGTAAAAGATCCTCACAAAGTTGAATAAGAACCCAAATACAAAAGGATAATATATATTCCACTTATTTAAAATTTGAAAGAAAGGTAGAGCTAATATATAGTGTCATAGTAAAGATAGTTGGGCTGGACTATAGTATCTAAAAATGGATAGGAGAGGGCTTGTGTGGTCCTGGTAATGTATGTCACTTGGTCTGGATAATGGTTACAAGGATGTGTTTACTTTGTTTGTTTTTTTAATGTGTATTTTTTTTTTTTTTTGAGAGAGAGACAGTGTGAGCAGGGGAGGGACAGAGAGAGAAGGAGACACAGAATCTGAAGTAGGCTCCAGGCTCTGAGTTGTTAGCACAGCGCCCGATACGGGGCTCAAACCCAGGAACCCTGAGATCATGACCTGAGCCAACCAGGTGCCCCAGGATATGTCTACTTTGTGAAAATTCATTGAGTCTTATATTTATGATCGGTGTGCTTTTCTGTATGCCTGTTATACTAGAATAAAAAATTAAATTAAACATTTTCAAATTGTTGAGATTATTATTATTCAATTTCTCCTTTGGCAACTCTTTCACTTATGTTGACAGCTACTACATGTGATAAATTTTTTACAGACTCTTCCATGTAGGGTGAACTACTTATACTTAAATATTCTTGATATTTTACATAATTTTACCCTCTTGCTTGCATCAAAGAACACTTTTGCAAGCCAAAAACTTAATTATTTTCTGCTTTCAGAAAAGCTTGAAGGAGCATAGTCTAATTTAATTGAAGGAATCTGAGAGAAAATTAGCTTTCCCCAGCGTGATGTGGGCTGTATAGAAAAAGTAGACAAAAACTACAATGAAGAAATTAGAGATGCTTTTCTAATTCCTTTTGGAATTATAAGGGGGAGTTACCCCAGTTTTCTAGAATAAAAGTGGAGTAGAACAATCTGAGATGTTCACCTCTTGATAGTTAACTGTTGTTACTGAATGGTATCTTTGTCAAGGGAAAGTAAGAGAGGTCAAAGGGTGAGGCCTGAAAAAAGGCTGAGAAGTGGGGAGGAACAGGGTTTCAATGAAGAAAGATATTTGCTAGAAATGACCCAGGACTCAAAAAGGGAACAACACCAACCAAGCTCTTTGGCTAAGAAGTTTCAGCTGGCCACAATAATCTAATCAAAGAATATACAGGGCATAGGAAGCATTTTGGTGACTAGTGGAGTTTCTTTACTTTTCAGAAAGTTTTTGATAATTTCTTCACATTCCTTTTCAGGCTTAGTAACTTTAAATAGCTCTAAAATGCAATAATGGGCTCCACTGTTAGAAGCTGACAGTTGCTCCTTTTGGCTGCAAACAGCATTATAAAAACAGATGATCAATCAATGGAGAGGCTTGTTGTAATAATTTGAAGCAATTTATGAAGTGGAAATATATTAAAAATTACTTGTTTCATAGAGTTCCACAAAGAAATGAACTCTGTTACAATCCTCAGGGTCTTTTGCCTAATCTAGAAATAGTAAATACGAGGAAGAATAGGAATTGAGATGTCCAGAGGTCACTAATTCCAGACTAAGTCACATTACTGAGTGTTGGAAAGGAAACTTATGTTGGTATTATAATAGTTTTAAAAACTATCATTTCTCTATATTATAAAGTTTTGAATGGACCTTTAGATTAAAATAGGCTTCTGATTTGTCTTCTTTGGAAGACTATACTGTAATATGACTAGTGGCTTCTAAATTAAAACAAATCATCCATTAAGCTTAAAATCCTATGTGAAATACTTTGTATAGGACAGAATTCTTTTGATATCTCAAAATATATCTGACATGTCTATGTATACAAATAAAGGATTATAGAAATTTGTGTGTTGGCTAATATTAATAACAGCACTGATGATAATAAACTCTTCCTCAAAAAATCTTATGAAAAGAAGAGTGCACTTTTGACTTTTTGGCAAGTGGTGATTAATTAGTGATTATTAATTTTTATATCAACACCGTTTCAACTTATATATCCATATTGTACTATTTACCCAGGCTTAATTCTTTTTTAAAAGTCTCTTTCTTTACAAAGAAAGTAATTCAAATTAACCAACCGTGACCTACAAACATAAATATAAATGATACTGAATAAGTATTGATTGAAACAAAAAGCACTTAAAAAAACAGCATTAATTCTTACCAACTCCAGAGGTTATTGATTCTGCATCAATGTCGCTAGCTCTTTTTCTTGCCACTTCAGCTAGTGCCAATTCACCCTTATCTAGTGCAAAGTAATGGATGTCCTTTGGAAATAAAGCAAAATAAAAGATTAATCCAAATGAATCTTGGTCAACTTACAAAGACTTTGAACAAAAGAGCTTACTGTTCAGATTACAAAACACATAGCTGATTAATATTTTTTATGTGTTTTAATTCCCTGTTTTCTTTCCCAGTAAGTATAAGCAAATTTTCTTAAATTGTAGATTATAACTATACCTCATAGCAGTTATTTAAATAAATTAAGTCTCCAGGGAAAAAGATAAGTTTTTAAACCAAATGTTTGACATACTAAGTTTCATCAGGATCTGAAAACTTTTACTGCTATGTTTTTGGTGAGATTTTTAATATCTGAGGTAACTTCTAGAAAATTCTATTGTACATATTATGCTAAGCATTTTATAAGAAATACTACACAAATTTCTCTGACATTTATGTGTCTGTTACAACTCTGTTAACATTATTAATACAATAATTATCTTGAACTCATGCAGTCAACAGATAATCAGTGCCTACTAAGTGTCAGGCACTGTTCTGGAATACAGAGATCAATTACAATGCCATGTCTCAGGAAGCTGTGAGCCCAGTAGGGAGACAGAACATTATGAACAACAATTAACCGTATAACATGTGACAGGTTTTATAACAGGTATTTCCACAGATATTTGCTATGGAGTCAAGAGGATGAACTGATCCTTGATCTGAGTCTTGAAGGACATATAAGAGTTACGCTAGGAAGGAAAACTGAGAAAAGGCGACAATAAATATCTGGTGCATATATGTAGAGAAACATTCAAAAAACAGTTCTGTTAGGCAATGAAATGTCTTTGAATATGGAAGGAGTCTTGGATGTTTGGGAGAAAGCAGTTTAAAATAATACTAAAGTAGATATAGCCACTGAAAAGGATTTTGAACTATTTTTGATGTACAAAAAAAGATTGCTGGAGTGAAAATTTTATTGCAATAAAAGTGGAAAAAGAATACAGCCAGTTTACAATGAAGAAATATAAATGGCCTTTAATCATGAAAAGATGTTTTACTTAATATTCAAATAAATGCAAGTTGAAAAGATGTAATTTCAAATTGTTTACATTTTTAGAAGTTAAGAGTATTTACTGGCTGAAGAGTAACCAGAAACATGTGGAGATGATGGCATAGTAGGAAGATCATAAACTAACCTTGCCCATGGATACAACTAGATAACACCCATATCAGTGTAAATAACCCAGAAAATGTCAGACCCAAAGACTGACAGAAGAGACTCTCCACAGGTAAATGTAGAGAAGAAGCCACATCGAAGAGGGCAGGAAAGGTGGAGATGTTGTTGGGAGCCAGAGGAACCCATGGGACTATCCAAAGGAGGGAGGGATGCTGCAGGCATGGAGAGGAGAACAGAGCAGGTCCCCACACCAGGCACCCCAGGCCAGGGGACTCACGTTGGGAAGACAAATTCCCATAACATTTGCTTTTGAAAACCAGAGGGGCCTAACTCGTAACTTGTTCTTACAAGTCAGTGGGGCTTAACATCTAGAACTTTAAAAATCAGTGAGCTCAGTTCTGGGAGAGTGGGGAGGACAATCAGCCCTACTGAGATACAGCATAGAAGCAGCAGTTTGAAAAACATCTGAGATATACGGGGAAATAGATTTATTTACTAAACTCAGAGCATGTGCTGGAGGGGCAAGCATCTTTGGGAGACTTCTCCAAAAACAAAAGAGCTACTGGGCACCATTTCCTTCCCCTACTCCCCAACCTAAATACACGGACACCTGCAGGAGGCAGCACAGTACCAACACATTCCACCTAGCTTACTAATAGTGCACCCTGACCCCAGTGCACTTCTGCAGATCTGCAACCCCCCTCAACCCCTCCAGTCTAGGAAGTTTTCCCAGGTGGCTGCAGGTCCTCTCCCTCAGCGGATGGCAAGGACCATGCTGGCACCATGTGCCCTGCCCCCACACTCTACTGCAGAATTTCCTCCTCCAATATGACCCTGGCAGGAGCCCATCCAAAGTTGTGCCACAACCCTAACAGTGTGCTACCAGGCTCCAGGCTGACAGCTTGGGATTCTCTGTCTCTCTCTCTCTCTCTGCCCCTCCTCCACTCACATGGACATTCTCGGTCTCTGTATCTGTTTCTGCTTCTCAAAATAAATACATAAACTTAAAATTAAAAAAAGAAAACAGACTAAAGGAACCTGTCAGGAACACCATCAAACATAAAAACATTATCATTATAGTGATCCCATAGAAGAGAGAGAAAAGGAGGCAGAAAATTTATTTGAAGAAATAATAGCAAGAAACTCTCCAAATCCGGGAAAGGAAACAGAAATCCAGATCCAGGAGGCACAGAGATCCTTCAACAAAATTAATCCAAAGAAGTCCACACCAAGACACATAGTAACTAAAATGGCAAAAAGCAGCAAAAAAGAAAATTTAAAAGGAAAAGAAAAACAGGGATTTTTATATACGAGGGAAATCTCTAAGACTGAATTCTTCAGTAGAAACTTTGCAGGACAGAAGGGATATTTTCAGAGTTCTGAAAGAAAAAATCTCTGCAGCCAAAAACACTCTATCCAAATAATAATCACTCATAATAAAAGGAGAAAATTGGGGACACCTGAGTGGCTCAGTCAGTTAAGTGTCTGACTTTGACTGAGGTCATTATCTCACGGTTCGTGAATTCAAGCCCTGCATTGGCCTCTGTGATGACAGCTCAGAGCCTGGAGTCTGCTTCGATTCTGTGTCTTGCTCTGCATCTGCCCCTCCCCTGCTCACACTCTGTCTCTCTCAAAAATAAATAAATATTAAATTTTTTTTTTTAAATAGGAGAGAATTTCCCAAACAAAAATTAAAGGAATTCATCACCACTAAACCAACCCTAAATAGATGTTAAGGGGACTTTGAATGGAAAGGAAATATCATAAGCAAGAGTAAGAAAAGTAGGAAGTAAAAAAACAGTAAAATTAAGTATATCTATAAAAATTGGTCAAGAACCTCACAGAATAAAAAGGGGTAAGTACGATACAATATTCGTAAAATGGGGCTGGAAAAAGATTAAAATTTTAGGGCTTTTAGAATGGGTTCAAACGACTATCAACTAAACATAGACTGCTATATACATAATATGTTATACATAACCCTATTGGTAACCATAAATCAAACACTGGTAATAAATATGTGAAAAATAAATATACAGGAATCCAAGCATATCACTAAGAAAGCCAGCAAACTGTGAGAGAGGAGAGCAAGAGAACAAAGCAACAGAGAACTACAAAAACAACCATAAGACAAGTAACAAAGTGCATACTTATCAATAATTACTTTGAATGTAAATGGACTAAATACTCCAATCAACAGACATGAGTTGATGGAATGGCTGAAAAACCAAGGCCCATTTATATGCTACAAAGAAGGGACTCACTTCAGACCTAAAGACACATGAAGACTGAAAGTGCAGGGATAGAAAAGCACTTATGTAAAAGGATGTGAAAAGAAAATGGGGTAGTAATACTTACACAAGGCAAAATGGGCTTTAGATTAAAGACTGTAATAAAGGAAAAAGGACACTATTTCATCATAAAAGGAACAATCCAAAAAGAAGATAAAATAATTGCAAATATTTACACACCCAACATCGCAGCCCCAGATACACGAAAGAAGTGATCAATAGTAATACAATGATAGTAGAGGACTTTAACGACCCACTTATATCAATGGATAGATCATCCACACAGAAAATCAACAAGGAAACAGTGGCTTTCAATGACACATTTGACCAGATGGATCTAAGAGATCTACCCAGAACATTCCATCTTAAAATAGAAGAATACACACTCATTTCAAGTGTGCATGGACCACTGTTTAGAATGCATTCTGTTAGGCCACAAAACCACTCAACAATTTCAAAAAGATCAAAGTCATACTATGCATCTTTTCTGACCACAATGCTATGAAACTAGAAATCAAACACAAGAAAACATCTGTAAAGAACACAAATACATGGAGGTTAAATAACATGTTATTTATTGGATTATTTAATGCTAATGAGCAATGAATGGGTCAACAAAAATATCAAAGAGGAAATAAAAAATTAAATGAAGACAAACGAAATGAAAACACAATGTTCCAAAATCTTTGGGATGAAGCAAAAGCTGTTCTAGGAGGGAAGTTTATAGCAATAAAGGCCTAATAAAGAAGCAAGAAAAATCTCAAATAAACAACCTAAACTTACACCTAGCAGAGCCATAAAAAGAACAAACAAAATGCTAAACCAACAAAAGGAAGGAAACAATAAAGATGAGAGCAGAAATCAATGAAATAGAAACAAACAAACAAACAAAAAAAAAACAGATCAATGAAACCTGGAGCTAATTCTCTGAAAAAGATTAAAAAAAAATGATAAACCTTTAGCTAGACTCATCAAAGAGAGAGAGAGGGAGAGAGAGGGAGAGAGAGAGAAAGAAGTCAAATAAATAAAATCATAAATGAAGGAAGAAAAATAACACCAAAGAAATAGAATTATAAGACTATATTTTGAAAAATTATATGCCAACAAATTGGGTAATCTAGAAGAAATGGATAAATTCTTAGAAATTGAATTAGGAAGAAACAGAAATTGAATCAGGAAGAAACAGAAAATTTGAAAATACCAATTGCCAGCAATGAAATAAAATCAATAATCAGAAGATACCCAGCAAACAGAAATCCAGGACCAAACACCTCACAGGTGAATTCTACCAAATATTTAAAGAAGAGCTAACACATATTCTCAAACTATTCCAAAAAAAGAAGAGGAAGAAAAGCTTCCAAATTCATTTCTGAGACAGCCATTACCCTGATACCAAAACCAGAAAAAGACACTACAAAAAAAAGAGAACTATAGGCCAATATCTCTGATGAACACAGATGAAGAAATCCTTAACAAAATATCACCAAACTGAATTCAACAAAACATTAAAGAATCATTCACCTTAACCAAGTGATATTTATTCTTCGGCTGCAATTGTAGTTCAATATCTGCAAATCAGTGTGATACATATCAGTAAGAGAGGATAAAAACCACATAATCAATAGATGCAGAAAAAGCATCTGACAAAGGATAACATCCATACATGATAAAAATCCTCAACAAAGTAGGTTTAGGGGGAACATAATAAAGGTCATATATGGAAAAACCCACAGCTAGCATCATATTCAATGGTGAAAAACTAAGAGTTTTTTCCCTAAAATCAGGAACAAGATAAGTCCACTCTCACCACTTTTATTTAGCATAGTACTGGAAGTCCTTGCTGCAGCAATCAGAGAAGTAATAGGAATAAAAGGCATCAAAATTGGTAAAGAAGAAGTAAAAGTGAAATATCTGCAGATGACATGATACTATATATAGAAAACCTTAAAGACTACGAAAAAGGAATTGAAATGATGAGTGAATTCAGTAAGATCACAGGACACAAAAATGAATATACATTTTGATAATGCATTTGATAATGCAAAATCTAATACATTTTTAACACTCATAATGTAGTAGCTGAAGGAGAAATTAAGAAAAAAATCCTATTTACAATTGCAACAAAAATAATACCTAAAAATAAACTTAACCAAGCAAGTAAAAGACCTTTATTCTTTTTATTTTGAATCTTCACAGTACATTTTATTTTAACCTTATAGTTTATTGTCAAGTTGGTTTCCATATAATGCCCAGTGCTCTTCCCCACAAGTGTCCTCCACCATGACCATCATCCCCCTTCCCCCTCCCCCTTCCGCCCTCAGTTTGTTTTCAGTATTCAAGAGTCTCTCGTGCTTTTTCTCCCTCCCTCTCCCTAACTCTTTTTCCTCCTTCCCCTCCCCATGGTCCTCTGTTAGGTTTCTCCTCTTACACCTATGAGTGAAAATATACGGTATCTCTCCTTCTCTGTCTGACTTATTTCGCTTGGCCTGACACCCTCGAGGTACATCCACTTTGCTACAAATGGCCAGATTTCATTCTTTCTCATTGCCATGTAGTTATTTCCATTTTATAGATAAACCACATCTTCCTAATCCATTTCTCAGTTGATGGACATTTAGGCTCTTTCCATGATTTGGCTATTGTTGAAAGTGCCACTACGAACATTGGGGTACATGTGCCCCTATGCATCAGCACTTCTGTATCCCTTGGGTAGATCCCCAGCAGTGCTATTGCTGGGTCATAGGGGAATTTTATTGATAGTTTTTTGAGGAACCTCCACACTGTTTTCCAGAGCGGCTGTACCCCTTTACATTCCCACCAACAGTGTAGGAGGGTGCCCGTTTCTCCACATCCTCGCCAGCATCTATAGTCTCTGGAGTTGTTCATTTGAGCCACTCTGACTGGCATGACGT
>JAQQST010000670.1:0-14841 GCA_028646485.1 Cryptoprocta ferox
GGGGGGTGATGGTCATGGTGGAGGTCACTTGTGGGGAAGAGCACTGGGTGTTATATGGAAACCAACCTGACAATAAACTATAAATTAAAAAAAAATAAAGTACTCAAGAAAAAAAAATTGCAAAAAAGAAAAATAAAAAAAAATAATGAAAAAAATGTTACATTATATATCTCAGTTCTTCTGGAAAGATCATAAACTTTACAGTTAAATGTTTTTTCAAATGGCAGTTGGCAAACGTTAAAACTTCATTAAACATTAAAAAAATATCTACATATACATATCAGGGGCACCTGGGTGGCCAAGTCGGTGAAGCCTTGGACTTTAGCTCAAGTCGTTATCTCACGGTTCATGAGTTCGAGCCCTGCATTGGGCTCTCTGCCATCAGCACAGAGCCTGCTTCAGATCTTTTGCCTCCCTCCCTCTCTCTCTCTCTGCCATTTCACTGCTTGCATTCTCTTTCTCTCAAAAATAAAGAAACATTAAAAAATTACATCAGCAAAAATCTGGAGAATATGTGTGGGCATGGATTCTAAAGGGGCTAAACTATGGAGAGAAAAGTACAATTTTAAGTCAGCCTAATTTCTTAAGAGCAGTTCCCAGGGAGTTCAAATTCAATTGGCTAGACTGAACAACTGGGTGAATTCTTATTGATTGCTCACTTGAGTGAGTAAAACTCAGACTCAGTAATGTTCTATTTGGGATTAAATGCAGATGTCATAAATTCCTTGGTATCATGTAATGGAAGGAACCCTAAGATTTAGGAAGATAAGAAAAATTGGAATGGATTCATCATAAATGACTTATCTGTCACAAGAGAACCTAGAAGATGTTTCTTTCTCTAAGACCTTAGTAAATATATCATTTTATTTACTTTAGTGTTTTAGTAAATGTTTTCTATAGTCCAGGAGTGTTGGTGGGAGATTCTGTATTTAAAATGAGTTCCTGGGTTTCCATAAAAATGGGAGGAACTCAGGATGGCAGAAGCCAAGTAAAGTCACTTACCACAGGGGACATAGTCATCAAATAGTCCTTAGGATGACTAATGATCATATATGGTCCCTACTCCTGAGATAGATGGGCAGCCCACTAATATTCTGCTTGATTTGTGTAATATAAAAACCTCTATATCTAATGAATAGAGATCTGACCTGACTACCCTGGTAGAGATCACTCTACTTATTCCACTGCCATGCCTGTGTCTATTTGTAGACTGAGAACCTCTGAGTAAAAAGGAGGCTGATAGTTTTGAAGGTTTAAAAACAGAAAAAAATGTTTGCTGTGAATCTGCCTACTATTTCTCCTTAAAGCACATTGATCCCATTTAGTAGGTAACTGTGAATCAGGGAAAGTGATTATATCAAGGCTGTTCAAGATTATTGGGCACTGGCTTTGAGCTGTGATCTACCAGCCAGAGTGAAATCTTATAGGGGTCAGATGACAAATGGAGCTGGGCCTGAATATGCTCAATGTTAGGTCTAGCTGGGCCCTGAATCACCCCCAGGTTATCTTCCTAGATAATGAGTAAATCACCAAAGCAAGTATTCTTAACATCAAGCAAAGTTCCCACGTGGGCTATTTTGATATGAAAGACTAGAACAAATTGTAAATGAAAAGTCAAATAGTAGTAGTAAACAGTAAGTCCAAGTAAAACTGCATCCTGGGAGAAGTGTAACATGCATATATCCCTTCACCATGCCTATCTGACATGCATAGAATATGGATGGATTTTGAAGAAAGGAGGAGGGAATATTGCAAGCTTATGGAGGTGTTGACTTCAGTTATGGTTACTGCTACTGGTGATGCTTCTTTTCTGGATAATGTAGTCCTTAATACCTGTTACACAGTTATTAAGCTGTCTGATGCTTACTCCTGGATTCCAGTAAGAAGACAAGATCAGAAAGCACTGGCTTTCCTCTGATTGCCTCAAGATTATAACAACTCTGGGTCTGTGGAACAATTTAGTCCTCAGGGATCTTTGTTGCCTCACCATCATTCAACATCTACTTAGTCCGCTATATCAATTATACCATCGGACTGTCCTGAGGGGAAGGAGGAAACAGGATACATTCTTATTGCAGGGTAACAGAAAACTCCCATGAAAACACAAAGACTGACACTCAATGTCATTTCTGAAGTCCAACAATCAGTGAACATGTTAGCCTAGCTCTTTCAGCAAAGCCCAAGTAGATGTATGTTAAATCAGAAGCCCAATACTTGGTGGAGCCTCTTTGGATTTGGAAGAGAACAATGCACTACATTTGGATGTGTGGCCTACAACTATTTAGCAAGACACCCAAAAAGCTAACAACTTTAAATGGAACCAGAACAGGAAGTTTCTCCAGCTAGTCTGTGGTTCAGTACAAATAGCTCTGCCATTTGGCCCATCTTCCAGTGGACATATGAATACCAGGATGCTGGAATGGAACCAACGGGAAAACTTGATGCCTTTGTCACCACAGGGCGAACCCAAGAAACTTGGAACAAATCATGCTTTCTTCAGCAGGTAAGTTTTTCCTATTGAGAAATAGCTTTAAGTTAGCTATGGGGTCCTGATAGAGACTGAGTACCTGACCACAGGGCAGTAGGTTACCTTGCAGTATGAGCTGCCGTTTATGAGCTATTACCATCAGTTTGATGTATCTAGAAGCATTTCATCTTCAAATGGAGGTTATACATGCAGGAATGGGCAAGCCCTGAAGACAAACGTAAGTAGTATTTGCAGGTGCTCACACTCATTATGTACCTACTGCTATCACATGGCAACCACTCCCTCAATCTACACCAATAGCTTTCTGTGGAGTCTCCTAGGACCAGTTGACTAAAGGCGAAATAATGTACATCTAGTTTTTAGATGGTTTTGCCCAATATGCTGATGCCAGGAAGAAGTAGTCTGCTAAGGTACTGCAGTTCCACTAAGGCATAGCTCTTAAGGATGATGGGGAAAAAATAATGAAATCTCTTTGGGGTAAGAGTATTGAACAGTGCATGCCATTGTCCAATTTATCTGGATGGATTTATCAAGGCAGCTTGAAGGAAGTATCTATACAAATTGGTGGTAAGGGAAGAAGGAAGGAGTGACCATTAGAGCTTATTGATTTGACCAGTAGTTAGAGATTTGGATTCATCACGATTGGAGATTTAATGATAAGTAGGTTTGAGAAATACGCAGGAGTGATATGAAAAATGTGTAACCAATAAATAATACAGCAGAGGCTTCCACTCCTATGATCAGCCACACAAGGAAGTTCTAGAAGCAGCCACAGTCTCGGAAGGCCTAGAGGGTATTTACCTGCTAAGATGGTAGTTCCCAAACAGGAGCCCTCTGCCCTCTGGGATCTGGCCCTGCTTTATCTATGGCGGAATACAGAACTGAGGGCCACTCTGAGGAACCATGATGAACTGGCTAGTTGGCCTGCAGGTTGGCAGGAGTCAGGGTAAAGCACCTCACTTGGTATTGATCTGGGGGCTCTAGGACAGGAGAAATTAGGGTAAGCTGCAAGGAGTGAGCATGCTGGTAGCTGATGTGGCTGATACTTATGAAGCAGTATGCCAATATTTTAATACTTTAATAACTCATCTAGATCTACTGTACTAGTTGAGTAGCAGCCTGAGTGAATGGATATCTTGGAATAAGACCAGAGGATGAGATCCTTATAAATGTTCTTCAAATAAACCTCAAGTATAGATAAAGCTCTTAATGACTAAATGAACTAAATTATCAATGCTGTGGATATCAGTTGGCTTCTCTTTCCATCTTCCCCAGTGCTATTTAAAGGGGCTCATGAACAAAGTAGTCACAGAGACAGTGACAGAGGCTATGAACGAGCCATGGATTCAACAAAATGATCTTCCTTTTTAAGGGTAGATGTGGCTATGCCACTTCTGAACACTGAAGTTGCCTGCAGCAGAAGCCAACTCTGAGCCTCTAAACTGAGGGTAGCACCCAGCTGTAAATTGCACCAGACCCTGCAGTTGGCCAAGGCCATGCTTGCTGCACTAAAATCTCAAGTACACCCAGTGGGGCAGAAAGAAATAAAAACTCAGAATTCTGTCATTGTGGTGCAAGAAGAAAATTCTCTCATGGTAATAAGGTAGGCCCTTGAGGATTGAATGAGAACTCCCAACATGCACTGAACTTGGGTAAGCCCCTACTATCTTGTCTGTGTCCACTGCAGAATATCTGCTGACTTAGCAGGGAAAAAACAAAGTAAAAGTAACATTAATTGAGAGTCAGTTACTTGCTAGTGTCAAACCTAGACCACCTCTACTGATCTGGCTAAACTCAGATTGATTCCAACAAAGAAAGGGCAAATGATTTGTCCTCACTGGAATAGTCCTTTCTTCTGCATTTGGATTCACTTTCACTGCCCATTATATTTCTGGTACCATTCTTGAATTTACTGAATGCCTTATATACTGTCGTATCCCACATGACATTGCTTTTGGCCAAGGAACTCACTTTATGGTCCATAGCAGTTTGAATAGTGATTGGGTGATATTTTCCAGGTTATAGAATATGTCCTAAGCCAGCAGACCAACGTGAGGTTCAGAGTTTGACAAGAGTGACACCTGAGACTCATTCAGAGGGTACGTTCACTTTGGCTCACCACTGCATTAACAAGTGAGCAATGGACTTGGGGCATGAATAAAATTAAGTACACATGTGAATGGAGCAGCTCCCTGAGGAAGGAGACACACCAGCACCATGGGTCAGCCTGGCTATCATATAAGAGTTTCTTGCTGCTCCATAGTTACCACTGTCCATATTCTAATAGACTCAGTAGTTCTTTTGTAGGTCTACCCATGGCATTACACACAATAATCTATGTATTGAGCCTATTTATCCCATAGCTTGAAGGCACAGGTCAGGGAACTAAGAGATGGAATTGGGATGGTGCTTTTTCACTTTAATACTTAATGACCACCTTGAAAAATTTATTCATCTTATCCTTGAAACTAATGGTTTTACTGGTTTAGAACTTTCTTCACACAAGGAAGGAATGCTTCCATTATGTTGTGTAGGTTGAACACTGCACACTCCATGGACCATATGCTTTGTAGCTTGATATATCAATATTCGGTTCAGTACAAATGTGACTTTGGTTTGTCTCCCTTTCCAGAGTGCCTGAATATATTGTGTATATATGGAAGAACAGTTGAATTATGTTAAACAACCTATTATTGTTCTTTGTGGTTTAAAAACATAAAGGACTATTTTTATTGACAGTTGTCATTTTTTAGCAGCTGCCTATCATATAAACTCATTTTTTTGTTTTCTCATGAAGCTTGATGGAAAGCTGAGTCTGCCTCCCATTATAAGGTTGAGAAAACCGCCTACTTTGTCTCTGTCTTCTCTGGAAATCAGGGTCCAGCGATGTGACCTCACATAGCAGCCAATCGATCACACTCACAGGATATTGAATTTGGACCAAGTGATGCAAATGAGGACAGTGTAGAGAATTTATTCTGAAGGTCACAGCAATGACAACAACATCCAGCTTGCAGGAGAGAGAGTGACAGAGGAACCAGCAGCATTGCCTCGTGCCCAAGTCTGGGTGCCAGTTACAGTGTCTAGGATTTGCTGAAAGAGGCAGCTATTCTCTAGGGACTGGCTTGGTACAGTGGTTTTGGCTGCAGTTTGGCTGCCTGGCCTCCCTTTGTTCCTACCTATCTTCTGAGCCTGGTTCCCAGCCTTTCCAGAAATCCAGCAGGCTTCCCAATATTCTCTCAGTAAATTATTTTGCTTCTTAAGTCATCTAGAATTGGTTTATGTTATATGCAGCTAAGAACCTTTACTTAGAGAGGTGCAGAGAAAAAAGATGAAGCAGTAGATTAGAAATAGATTGTCAGGAGCTCTGCATAATTATTAAGAAGTTTGGGCTTTGTCCTAAAAGCAAACAAAACCCACTGAAGGATTTTAAGGAAAGATAAATATAATCAGAGGAAGGTTTTAAAATGATCTTTTTGGTAGCAGTGTACAGCATAGACTGGAGAGAGGGAGGAAATGAAGGTCAGGGGGAGCAGTTAGGAGGATGTTGCAGTAATTCAGTAATTCAGACAAATGATGATGATATAGAAAAATCACAGTGGTAGAGGAGCTAGAGAGGGTAGGGTAGATTGAAAGATATTTAGGAGACGGACTGTCAGGAGTTGACTGGATTTGTAGGGTAAGAGAGAGTGAAGATTGAAGATGATTTCAAAGTTTCTAATTCAACTTAATTAGATGGATAGTAGGAAAATGAATGGATATTTGGAAGAAGAGAATTTAAGGCATGTTAAGTTTGAGAGGCTCTTCTCTAGGTGGAGATGCTCTTTAAGCAGTTAGAAACACGGAGCAAGGATCCAGCAGAGATGAGTCGCTGGGAGTCACTGTTGGTTGTAGTGTTAGTTGGAGCCAAGTAAGTAGAGGAGGTTCTCAAGGAGAGTGAAAAAATATAAATATTTTTTATGAATTTGAAGATTCTAAATTGATAAAAATGACTTATTTGTTATGTCCTTGGATATGATGCTCCAAGTGCCCACTGGGCCTTATCATGACTTTTGCAGGCCCTAGTTGCCCCTGAATGCCCATACACCTGCTGCTCCACCACATCTTCCTGGCACTCACTATTCCAGTACATGGCACCTGTGGCTCTGCCTCTCCGTCACACCGAGGCAGGCCAGAAGCAGCAGGGAGCAGCCCTCAGCCATGAAGGCTGAGCATCAAAAGATAAATAGCTCAGATTTCTCACTTCTCATATGGAATGACTTGGAGAGGCATCCCAGAATTACCCAGCAGGAGTGACCCTCAGTTGCCCATAGTGGTAAACTGCTTAGTGCACTATTGACTTTGGGCACTTCCTTGTCTTTTTCTCATTTCCTACTAGTACTTCTTGGGATCACCACCCAAATAAACTACTTGCACTCAAATTCCTGTCTCAGGATCTGCTTCTGGGGGAATCCAAACTAAGACAGCCTTCTGATTTTTTCTGGTTGTGTGAGGGTAAACCATTTGAAATATATAAACTGCTTATGTCCTTTCTCATCTGCTGCCGTGTTTTCTGTCTTATCCTATGCCATTTTCTCTCAATGCTACCCATCTATAATCTCTCAAAACAGACACAAAATTATAAATGAACCTTCTTGACCCAAAGACACAAAGGGGGATAATAGACACCTGGATAAAAAGTCCCTCATCTATTCTAGGAAACAGGTGTAATGATAATCATATTTTGTATTTACTAAATCGTTCCTTCTGAGGAGTTCAAAGTGTTCCTTATGAATCCCCTGTGGGTAAGAATAGTACTGGCTTTTAACACAACTGTAAATTATGTAAAGTGCAAATTATATGAAATTGGGCTTTAGAAACTATTCCCTTTTCCCTTCAAGTGGACTTCTCTCTGCTCCCTTGCACCCTGGGACCTGGGCCCCTTTCTGCAGCCCCATTTCTGTTTTTCATCCCCACCCCCACCTCATTCCTTCCTATAGTGACTTTTTCTTAACCATCTTTTGGTCAATCTCAGCTTAAGGGGTGATTATTAATATTAGTAGTATGGCACTATTTTCTCCAGGAGGTTTTGTATTTCAGCAGGACACATTTACAAACTGAAAATCCAAAGAAATGAAATTGAGTAGGAGGATCATAGGAAGATAAAAACGTTTGGTCAAAAACAGTATCACAGGCCACTTATAATCTACATGATCTCAAACTGACTGATGGGGAGCTTTCAATAGGAAGAGCCTGGGTTCAAGTAGCTCCAGCTACTTCTGTTTCTCTGTTTCTCTACTCTGAAACTTCTGTTTCAGAGACAAATTTAAAAAACAAAAATGGAACCAAAAATGATGGGGAGATCCCACGTAAAAAGTTCTGTACATTTGATGAACCAGAGCGAGTTAAACTTGCATGTTTGAGGTTAAGCCTTATTGACTATTTTCTGTGTGCAAGGCTCTTGTGGGAGGCAGACAGAATGCTAAAGGATGCCCACATTCCCTGTCCTACTGGAGCTTATTTGTGATACTTTCTGCCTATCTCAAGGTTAAAGAAGGAAGACTCCAGCTATCAAATGGGCTCCAGAATCGGCCCACAGGAGAGAGGTGGGGACTTCAGAGCTCACTGGAATTAGAGTGTCTGCCTGAGTTAAAGAAAATACTGCATTTCCAAATAGGCATGTCCTTTTCCTTAAACCCTGTACTCAGGAAAAACGAGTATAGTGCTTAAAGAGCATAAAGAAGCCACATCCTTCCACAATGTCTTTTTAAAAATAATGGTGGTGAGAGGATAGAAAATTCTTCCCAAATATGTCTCCCTTAAAATGTGCTCCACTAAAGAAAGATATCGATTGAAAAATAGCACAAATCCATTGTTTTCCTCTCCCTCTCCCAAATATGAAACACCAACTGCAGGAAAGAAAAATATTATGCCAGCAACTTAGCAACACAAACAACCAACTTCAAACCTAAGAGGAATTTCCCTGCCTTGGGGAGAAGAGCTCCCTCTTTGCTGGGTATAGTCAGGTCTTCTGTTGTAGACAGCTGTTCAGTGCTGCCTCTGAAGACTGTGGAACAAATGCATTGTTAATCCAATGCCCCAGAATGTACTCAGCAGAAAGTTTATTTTCAAAATGTTTAAAGGCTGAAGAAGCAGCCACCCCATGTTGGGGCTTTCTATACCCTTAGGCCTTCTCTGACCAAATTGATCCAAACTCTATGAAAAAAAAATATATAATTTTTTTCCCAGCGACCATAACAACTATTTCCATAAAGAGGTCCAGATGTTTAATTTTTCCAAAAGAAATTTTAACAAAAACAAAATAAAAGTAACTGAGGAAGGATCATTTTTCCATTGACTTCTTAACCCAAATGGGACTGGTTACGCCAGTCAAAACCACAGATTCACTTCTCCCAAGTACTCATCCTTTTCGTCTTTCCTGGTTTCTGCCTTGACACAGGTGCTTTCCCAGAATGCCTCTGACCAGGCATTTGCAGCCGCTGTATTTAATTTCAAGAAGCTGTTTTTCAAAGGCCAGCTGTGGACAGCTGTAGGTTGTCACACTCTCTCTCCAGCCTCTGGGCCTAATAATAAGTAGAACATGGTTTCATCAGCTTGAGCTACATTTTCCTAACTCAGTTAGGAAATCCCCTCATCCAGTGCTCTGCAAAAACAAATGCAACTTTAGAAAGAACTGAGTTTCAAATAGGCATTGACCCATTCAATCTCCCATAAGTAAGAAGAGTTGGTCTGGGGAGATGAGAATAAATTGGGTTCAGGGACCAGAGTAGGAAGCAGTCATTTAAAATAGCACCAACACAGCCATAAAGTCATGCTTTAGAGTTTTTATTGCTCTTCTAGTTTTGATGTCTGAGCTTAGAAGAAATTTCTCCTTCCAAAGACTCCAAACCTTCTTATAATTTTTGTGAAGATTAATTTCTGTGGGAACAGGAAGGCTGGAGGCCTCTCTGGGAGCAGTAGGATACCTGGACACCTACCTGGACCCTCTTGTCATCCAGCACCATAAAAATAAGAGATGTCTGTGGGTGTCCCATAGCTTGTTTGGTTAATGCAATGGCTCATAACTAAAATGCCAGTTTAACCACCAGTTTGTTTTGCTGGTGTTTGGTTTATACATAAACATGAGTGGGAAGGGACCAACATTTTTTTTAAGTATGAATTTTATTTTTATTACTGGTGCTTTGTTTTTTGTTTCAAAGGGATGGCATAGACTCAGGGTACAACAGCTGTACTCAGCCCAGCTGGAAGGCCCTAGATTTTGAACTTCTATTTCTTAAAAAGGGGTTGTGTGTTGAACATTCAAGTGCTGTTAACCATCTCTATTTTATTTTCCCTACA
Source organism: Cryptoprocta ferox (assembly GCA_028646485.1). Classification (NCBI taxonomy): domain Eukaryota; kingdom Metazoa; phylum Chordata; class Mammalia; order Carnivora; family Eupleridae; genus Cryptoprocta; species Cryptoprocta ferox. The sequence goes on from JAQQST010000670.1 coordinate 9,827, forward strand.
GCTCCTTGTAGAGCAGAATCCAAGACCACCTCCAGCTCAGACAGATGGAAAGGGCTGAGGAGTTGGGACATTTAATTTAGAGTATAATATCTCTTGAGGAGTTGGACTGCTACCCTCAAGGCTCTTTTCACATGCCCTTATTATCAGGGTACACTGAAGTTTTATCTTTGTGTCCCTCCTGTCCTCTCCCAACCTCATAGAATACATCCCTGTGGAATATAGTTTTGGTCCAGCTTGGCACATCATCTTAATATGTTGTGTCCATTAAGATTGTAATTGGCATAACCTGGGACTATAATACACACAAAGTAGGCCCTTGGTAAGATCTGACCGACTTACATCCTGGATCGTAAAATAATTTGAATGATGAATGGGTTTCCCAAGCAAAAAAAAAAAAAACAAAAAACAAAAAAACAAAAACAACAACAACAACAATAAAAAACCCCACCAGTCTTTATGTTATTTCCCAGGGCCATTCAGTATTCCTTAAAAGGTGAGACACACAGGCCTAACCCTTATCAAAATCTAATCCCAAGGTAGACCTAGAATAAGATGGGTTTGTAGGGGTTAGGGGGTGGAAGTACAGTATTGAATTCTCTTTCTTGTTTTGTGGTCCCTTAAATTTTTTTAAAAGTCTTCTTTTATCAAATTAAAATCCTGATTGTAGTGACTGGTAATTCAGTGAGAAAATATGGTTTATGATGATAAATTTGAACCCACATGGAATAATCTAGTGACATTTTAGATGATTAATTTTTCCAAATGATCTCATCATTCATCCTAGACAAAAGGGAATCAAGTTTCCTATAACCCAGAATGGGTTTCTACTAGGGATTCTGGCTCTGGCCTAGGCCAAGCATATTTCTTGAGGATATTTTGTATATGTGGACTCAAGAGGGTTAATCCAAGATGCAACTGCTTTGGTGGAAGATGAAGCTTCGGCCAACTTTCTGAATGAGTTGTCCATTTGAAGGGACTGGGAGATCATAGAAAGATCTGTGTGCATGCTAATGAGATGAAAACCAGGGGTATTAGAGTATAATGAAAGTCTAAAACAGAATAAGTGGCAAAGTTGAGAAATAGCCTGAATGGTGAGAAGGTAATGGCAGAGATTTTTTATGGAGTGGTAGTGGTTTTGGGTGTGGCCCAGGAAGAAAGCCATTAATGCTCCAACTTGGTGTGAACACTTCTTAAATTTGTTTCTAGGAAAAACAGATTGGAAAATCCATTAACTAAGAATTATGGGAAAATGAAAACAATGAGCAGGATCAAAAGAGCAAGGGAAATAAAAGAGAATATAGTTAAAAGGTGGCTCATCCCATTGGAATAAAAATACAATATGCAAGTGATTTGGTAGGAGTACAATCAAACTTCTTGAGTAAGTAATTTCTACTCTCCTATCAGTGTGAACCAGTGTAAGATATAATTGTGGGTTATTAGCAGCGTAGAGGCAAACTATTCAATAATTGCCCTGATGGGAAAGGGCATCAACTTTTATCTTATTCTTATAGAGATTTTTCTCTACGTTGTAGGAACTCTACTCAAGATACTGGACACATCAGGTATAGACCTAAAGATCACTTGATCTAACAATTTACAGTGATTAAGGCAGGACCCAGAAATGTGTTCCTTTATGGTTGCTATTAGAAATTGTTATAATTACAGCATTTTATTCTTTCAGACATAAATAGTTTATTAATTTCAAATTATCCTATTCACCAATACTTTTAATATAAGTCTAATTCTGTGCCTTAAAAATACATCTTTTACCTTAATCTGTTTCCATATATGTTACTATAAATTTGAATAAAGTTCTGTTTTTTTTTTCTGGTTAGAAAGAAATATACATGCTCATTTTAAAAACTCCAAGTATTACAAAGGTATACGAATTTAAAAGTTTCCACCAATTACCACCACCCCAGGCAACAATCATTATGGTTTAGGTTAAGAAATATTCATGGAGCACCTACTGTGCATTGGGCTCTGAACCAATGTCTAGGGATAAAACAATGAACAGGAAAGAGATGCTGCCCTCAGGAAGTCACCATTCAGAACAGGTTTACAACTGAGGATTCATATTGGAGTCATTTAGAGTCCATTTAAAAATGTAGATAGTTTTGTCCTCCCTAAAGCTACTAACAAAAATCCTTGATGACCACACCAAGTTAAAAATTACCCAGCTCTCTGGTTCTTTGAAAAGATAAAGTCAATAAACCTCTAACCAGAATCATCAGAGAAAGAAGAGGGAGGGCACAAATAAATAAAATCAAATGAAAGAAGGGAAGTTACACTTGATACCATGGAAATACAAAAGATCATAAGAGGCTACAAACAATTGTATGCCAACAATTGGTAAACCTAGAAGAAACAGATTAATTCCTAGAAGCACACAACTGTCCAAGACTGAATCATGAAGAAACAGAATGTCTGACTAGATCAATTACAAGTAATAAAATTGAATTAGTAATTTAAAAGCTCCCAAAAAACAGGTCTGGGACCAGATGGTTTCACAGGTGAGTTCTATCAAACATGTAAAGTAGGACTTATCCTCAAATTATTCTAAAAAATTGAAGAGGAAAGAGCACTTCAAAACTCATTTTATGAGGCCAGAATTTCTCTGATGCTAAAACCAGACCAAGATACCACAAAAAAAGGAATATTATGGGCTGACATGTCTGATGAGCAGTGATGCAAAAAATCCTCAACAAAATATTGGCAAACCAAATTCAACAATATATTAAAAGAATCATATACCACGATTAAGTGGGATTTACTCCAGGGATGCAAGAATGGCTCAACATCTGAAAATCAATATGATACACCACATTAACAAAGAATAAAAATTATGTAATCATCTCAGATGCAAAAAAAGCACTTGACAAAATCCAATATTCCTTTATATAGAAACTCTCAATGAAGTGGGTATAGAAGGAATGTATCTCAACATAAGAAAGGCCATCTATGACAACTGATAGCTAACATCATACTCAACAGTGAGATACTGAAAGCTTTTTCACATGAGCAGGGACATAATAAGGATGCCCTCCTCTCCACTTTTATTTCCTTTATGTTACATAGTAGGAACTTTATTAAAGATATTGGACACATCAGATGTAGAACATAGTATTGGGAGTCCTGCCATAGTAATCAGGCAATAAAAAAAAGAAAAGGCATACAAATTGGAAAGGAAGAAGAAAAAACCTGTCACTATTTGCAGATGACATGATACTATATAGAGAAAACCTGAAAGACTCCACCAAAAAACTATTAGAATTAATAAATGCAGTAAACAAAGTCACAGCATACAAAATTGACTACAGAAACTGGTTTTATTTCTCTACATTAATATTGAGTTATCAGAAAGAGAGAGAGATATTAACAAATGCAATCCCATTTGCAATTTCACCAAAAAGAATAAAATACCCAGGACTAATTTAAGCAAGGAGGCAAAAGACCTATACACTGAAAACTATAAGACATTGATGAGAGAAACTGAAGATGACATAAATGGAAATACATACTGTGTTCATGGATTGGAAGAATAAATATTGTTAAAATGTCTATACTACCCAAAGCAATCTACAGATTCAATGCAATCCCGATCAAATTACCAATGGCCCTTTTCATAGAACTAGAACAAAGGATCTTAGATTAAATGGAGGAAGGGCAAGATGGCGGAGAAGTAAGGAGCTCTGTAATCTTCGCCCTCCTGCATCTATTAAACTGAGAAGGACTGAAGAGACAATACTCTGATCTGCAAGAGTGGGAGGAGAACACACAGACTCCAGAAAGAAGACAGCTTCAAAGATGCCTGAGTGAGTGATTGCGAACGGGGGAAATTAAAAAACGGGCAAGGCCCCGGAGGTGCAGAGGGGTGGGAGCCCCAGCCCAACACAGGGAGAGCACGTGGTGCCCTGGAGAGACAAGGGGAAGAGAAAGACTGAAAATGCTCATAGAACTGTCTCTAAAGAAGAGATAAAATACTCGCCCCAGGACGGAGAGAGATATTGTCACCCCATATATAACCGCTGGGCGAGGGGAGAAATCCATTCCATCTAGCTGGCGAATTATTCCTTGGGCTCTGTGGCAGTGGCGCCCATTCCAGGCGGCACCAGGAAAAACAGCCCGCTCCCCCTACACGATCCCGGCTGGGAAGCCGGCTGCCATCTCGAGTACATCTCACCTGGTGCCAGCAGTGGCACCAGGAGAAACAGCCCCCGCCCCCTGCGTGAGCCTGGTGGGGAGGCTGGCCGCCAGCAGGAGTGCATCCCATCTCCAGTGGTAGCAATAAAATACATGGACTAGGATTTGGAAGCAAGGCGGAGCTTGGAAAATACAACTTGGCTTGCCCGCAGCACAGGGAGATCGGACTCAAAAGAGCGGCTTGCAACGCTTGCTTCGAGCAGAGCTTGGGGCGCCGCCATTCTTCTCCCCACAGCCACCAAGGCGGGGCCTCGGAGAGCAGCCCCTGAGATCTGACCTACCTGCACCAAACCACGCCCATCCGCACGGGAGAGCGGCCCTTGTTTTCTTTTTTTTTCCTTTTTTCCCCCTTTTTTCTTTTCTCCTTTTTTTCTCTTGCCATCCAGATACATTTTCCCTTATCTCATTCTTATCTCTCCTCTATGCTGGTTATACGCTTTTAGAGTGTCCATAGTCTTTTGCTGTCTCTGTCCCTCCCCTTTTTTTCTCTTTTCTTCTTTCCTTTCCTTTCCTTTCCTTTCCTTTCCTTTCCTTTCCTTTACTTCCTTTCCCCTTTTGGTTTGCTTGTTTGTTTGATTTGTCTGTGCGTTTGCATGCTTTTGTTCCCTGTGTGTTTGTCTGTTTTCCTTTTCAGGGCTACCTCAAGAAACAAGCCAAAGTACACATGGTGGAGAGTCCCAAATATCACTGAGTAGGGAAGTAAAATAATCAAAGGCACAAGAGAAACCAAGAGACACGATTAAAAGAACACTTTCTGAAACGACAGGCCCTGGACAGTCAATGAGCCTCCTTTAATAGAGCAATACTAACAG
>JAQQST010000671.1:0-14841 GCA_028646485.1 Cryptoprocta ferox
TCCCCATGGTCCTCTGTTAGGTTTCTCCTGTTAGACCTATGAGTGAAAACATATGGTATCTGTCCTTCTCCGCCTGACTTATTTCGCTGAGCATGACACCCTCGAGGTCCATCCACGTTGGTACGAATGGCCATATTTCATTCTTTCTCATGGCCATGTAGTATTCCATTGTATAGATAAACCACATCTTTTTGATCCATTCATCAGTTTTTTGATTACTGATTCAATTTCATTTATAGCATCAATGAACTCAGATTTTCTATTTCTTCTTGATTTTGTATTAGAAGGTCCTATGTTTCTAAGAATTCACCCTTTTCTCTTAGGCCATCCAATTTGTTGACATACTGTTGTCCATAGAAGTCCCTTATAATCTTCTGTTTCTGTGGTATAAGTTGTATCTTTATTTTTTTTTTAATTTCTGATTGTATTTATTTGGGCCATCTCTCTCTCTTTTCTTTTCTTTTCTTTTTTTTTTTTTTTTTGATTGGTTTGGCTAAAGGTTTATCAATTTTATCTTTTCATAGAACTAGCTCTTAGCTTTATTATCTTTTCTATTTTTTTCTTTCCTTTTTTTGTTTGGCTTTAGTTCATTTGTTTCCACTCTGATCTTTGTTATTTTCTTCCTCCTATTAACTTGGGGTCTTGCTTGTTCTTCTTTTTCTAGTTCCTTTAGCAGTGGAATTAAATTGTTTATTTGAGATTTTTCTTTTATCTTGAGGTAAGACTGTCTGACTATGAATTTTCCTCATAGAACTGCTTTTTTTGAGTTCCATAGATTTTGAAATGTGTTTCTATTTTCATTTGTCACAAGATATTTTTTGATTTACTTTTTTATTTCTTTATTGACACATTGGTGGTTTAGTAGAATGTTTTTTAGTCTCCATGTATTTGTGTTTTTTTCATTTTTTTTTCTTGTAAGTGATTTCTAGTTTTATACTGGTACAACTGGAAAAGATGCTTGATGTGATTTCAATCTTAAATCTATAGAAACTTGTTTTGTGGTCTAATATGTGGATGGTCCTAAAGAATGTTCCATGTACACTTGAAAAAAAAATGTGTATTCTGCTGTTTGGGGATGGCATGTCTGGGAAGGAATGTCTGTATGTATCTATTAAATCCATCTGATCTGTTGTGTTGTTTATGGCCAATATTGTTTTACTGATTTTCTGTCTGGATGGTCTATCCATTGGTATATGTGGGAGTCAAAGTTCTCTACTATAGTATTCTAATCAGTTTATCCCTTTATCTCTATTAATAATCGCTTTATATGTTTACATGCTTCTATGTTGGGTGCATAGATATTTACAGTTGTATCTTCTTATTGGAATGATCCCTTTATCATTATGTAATGCCCATCTTTTTCCCTTGTTCATCTTGCTTTAAAGTCTATTTTATCTGTTATAAATATTGCTGCCCTGGCTTTTTTTGTTTTCATTTCCATTTGCATGGAATATCTTTTTCCATCTGTTCAGTCTGTGTGCATCTTTAGATCTGAAGCAAGTCCCTGGTAGGTGGAATATAGATGGTTCTTGTTTGTGCTTATTGCTATTTTGTCCATTTTTTCTGGTTGTTTTTGAATTATTCTCTGTTCTTTTCTTTTTTTTCTTGCTCTTCTCACTTGTGGTTTAATGTCTTTCTTTGGTGTAATATTTGGATTCCTTTCACTTTATTTTTGTGTATCAATTATGTTTTTGGTTTGTAGTTACCTTGAGATTCATATATACATATATTTCTCCGTCTACTTTAAGTTGATGATTGCTTACATTTAAATGCATTCTAAGCTCACTACATTTTTACGTCCTGCTCCCCAAATTTTATGTTTCTGATATCATATTTTACATCCTCTTATTTATGTATCCCTTTACTACTTAGTGTAGTTGTAGTTTATTTTATTACTTTTATCTTTTTAACCTTCATACTAGCTTTATAAGTTTTTGGTCTACTACCTTTATTATATTACTGCCCTCTGCAGTGAGATTTTTCTTTTTTATATTTTCTTATTTCTACTTTAGACTTTTCTTTTCTACTTAACAAAGTCCCTTTAACTTTTCCTTTAAGGTTGGTTTAGTGTTTATGAATGCCTTTAACTTTTGCTTACCTGGGAAACTCTTTTTTTTAATTTTATTTATTTATTCTTTTGGGAGAGAGAGAGAGAGAGCACAAGTAGGGGAGGGAAAGAGAAAGAGAGGGAAAAAGAGAGAGTCTCAAGCTGGTTCTGCACTGTCAATGTGGAGCCCAATGCGGGGCTCAAACTCATGAACCATGAGATCATGACCTGAGCTGAAGTCAGACACTTAATGGACTAAGCCACCCAGGCGCCCCTGGGAAACTCTTTATCTCTCCTTTGATTCTGAATTATAACCATGTAAAGTATGAGTTGTAAGATGTTGCATTTCAGCACTTTAAATATATCATGCCATCCCTTCTGGCTTACAAAGTGTCTGTGGAAACATCAGTTTGTAACCTCACGGAGGTTTCCCTGTATGTAACTAGTTCTTTTTCTCTTGTTACTATTAAGATTCTCTATTTTTATCTTCTGCCATTTTAATCATACTGTGTCTTGGTATCAATCTTTTTGGGTTCATCTTGTTTGAGACTCTGCTTCCTTCCTGCTTGAGACTTTAGACCTGTATGTTCTTTACTTACTTAGGTTAGGCAAGTTTTTAGTCATTATTCCTTCAAATATGTTTTTGCCCCTTTTCAAAGCTCTCTTTTCTCCTTCTAGAAGGAGAATGAAAATGTTAGCATGCTTGATGTTGTTCCAGAGGTGCCTTAAACTATCTTCATGTTTTTTATTTATTTTTTTCCTTTTGCTGTTCTGATTTGATTATTCCTACTAACCTGTCTTCCAGATTGCTAATTCAATCTTTAGTATCACCTAACTGCTGTTGATTCCCTCTAATGTATTTATCATTTCAGTTACTGTCTTATTAGCTTTTATTGGTATTATCTTATGTTTTTCTATCACTTTGTTTCAGTTTTCACTGTATTTATTCATTATTCTCTTGAGTTTGGTGAGTATCTTTGTGGCCATTACCTTGAATTCTTTTATCAACTAGACTACTTACCTGTTCCATTACAAGCTTTTTTCTGAAGTTTTGTCTTTTTTTTTTTTTTTTTTTAGAATGTATTCCTCTGTCTTCTCATTTTGACTCTCAGTGTTTATTTCTATGTATTAGGCAAATCAACTACCTCTCCCAGTCTTAAAGGAATGGCTTTATGTAGGAAATGTCCCAGAGAGCCCAGAAGCATAACCCCCCTTTGTCACCAGATCCAGGTTTTCAATGGGCATTTCCTGTGTGAGCTGTGTGGTAGGGCATTTTCTAGCGCCTGATGAGTGTGCGGGCTTTCCCCTCAACCTGACTGGCTGAGGCTCTGGCAGTCTGAGGGCCTGGCTGGCTGGTATACTATACTGTCTCTGTGGTCATGTGTGCAGTTCTCCCCTACCCAGCTGGGGGGGATACCATTGTCACTGCAGCTGTAGTGATGGACAGAGCTCTCTCCCTGGCCTAGCTTGCTGTTGCCCTGACTGCTGCCACAGCTGCAGTGGTAGGTGGGGTTCTACCCCCAGACCAGCTGGCTGAAGCACAGAGGTGGCTGCCATGGCTGTGGCTGTGGGCAAGGCTGTCAGTGGGACACCCCACCAGTATTAGCATGTGAAAGTAAGAGTTCCTAGAAGGCACTGTCTAGCATGGGCACTAGCAAGGTAGATTCTGCTGCAAAAATGGCACCTGACTGTTTCTTTATCCACAGGAAATATCTCAGCAGTTTCCTGACTCTCTGTGAAACACCCCCACAATAGTAAGTGAGTCTTCTTCCCCTATGTTCTGGATGCTTTTCCCATTGGTGTATTATCACTGAGTTTTGTGGCAAGTGAGACTATTCATGAGCCCTTTAAAAGTGGGTCCACCTTTTCCTGTAGCTCTATGGTTTTTCTGCTGGTTTTCAAAGCCCAGATTTTGGGACATACATCTCTCTTGTGGTCCAAGGGCTGGAGTGCCTGCTGTGGAGATCCAGCCCCTTCCTCTTCAGGGAGAAGTTCTGTGTTTTTGAAATCCCTCCCCAATTGTGCATTGTTGTACCTGGAGTGGAGTTTTTCTTTTTTTGGCAAGACCTTGTTTCTGCCACTTCTATCCATTTCAGTGCTGTCCTTTGTCCCTCACTGTGGAGGCTCTGTCCCTCCAGTTTTCAGGGCTTTTTCCTGAGAAAACTACTCCACACATAGTTGCATATTTGTTGTGTCGATAGAAGAAGGTGAGCTCAGAATCCTCTTATGCCACCATCTTGAATCCTCCACCCTTAATTGATTGCTTTTTGATGTAAATAATTCTTTAGATGTATTGAAAGTATTCCAAAGGAATGTGTCTGCTACAGTTAGGCCCTGGTAGAAAAGATATTAACTTTAAGAGAAAAACAACTTCAAAAATGTACCTTTCAAATAATAGTGATTTCATTACAGTTTCAGTAAAACTAATGTAAGCCTATTTGATGATTTATAATGTTAGATACTATTCATAGAATATAAAAGAAGCATATACTACATTTTATAAACTCAGTATTTCATGAGCATTATTTGCTGAATTAGGGCACACTACGTAGATTGTGACAGAAAATGAAAAAAATGCTTGCCAACTTTCAGGGCACCTAGAATGCAAGCCAGGCCAAGAGAAAACTAACCAATTCAGCATATAAATTACTTAAAACAAATGAACAGGTATGCAGTGCAGAAAAGTAATTCATAAAGTGCCAATATATTTGATCTTTGGTTACAAAATTTTGTTATTTTAAGCATGTCTTGATAAAGGGTGTTTGCAGATGAAAGTTTTATATAAACGTGACTTCCTGATCTCAAAAATAAGTCTTTTATAATTCAGCATTGGAAAAATATGTGTAGTTTTATGGAGCATAACTATGATCATGTTTTATTAAATATAAGGTGTATTTTTTAACATTTTAGTATCTCTTAAATTAATTTGCATTTTATAATCAATAATGTCTTTCAATCATTGTTGGGATAGGCTGAGAACATTTTAAATTGAAACTTGTTTATGAGTTTTTGGACCACATTGGTGGTGTAAATTCAAAACGTAAGCTTAGTTGTTCAAATTCTTAAAGGAAACTCACTTTTTTCCTTCTACTGTCTAGTGTCAAGATTAAGACTTGCAGGTTTCCTTGCTCTCTCAATCTGCGTGATGGTTTCATTTATTTTTATCTTTACATTAAGAGTGTAGCCCTTTGATATCTCACCTTGGCTATTTTTGCTTTCATAACGCCACACAAGATAACTATGCATCTAACAGTGCAGGGATTTTTTTTATATTCAATGTAAAACAGAAATTTGTCTTAGAAGTTTTTGAGGATTTCTAGAAGATATCAATTACGGTCACATTTTGAACAGAAAATAGAGGCATCATATGCCTCATGAAAGTATAATATCCAAGAGATAACTAACCAGATATAAATAAAAAGGGTTATAAAACCCATTTGATTTACAGACAATAAAAGTTTAGAACCCTATTATACATTTATTTGCTTTGATTAAATATGAAAGTTCCATAGCTCCAATTTAAAAGGTAAATTTACTGATAAACTGAGGCAAATTAAAGTCAATTGGTTAAAAAAATTGACAAATATGCAATAACTTACTTATATATTTAGTAACTTTAAAACATATTTTGTTTCATGCTTCACATAGAACACTAGAGAGAAAGAAGCATGAAAACAAAGGTTTTTCTGTTTACTGCTATTATATCTAGATTGAAAATATTGCTTGGCACAAAAAAAGCATTTATGAAATATTATTTTAATTAATTAATGGGTCAAGTTACATCCAATGATGCATAGTTATCTTTATATGTGTCATATAGTGCCTCCTGAATTATTGATTGGTTGAAGCTTGGATCTGTGCTTTTTCCATGCTTGGGTCAATTTAATGAGACTTCAACCCAGTAAGCAGAAGCATCAACCTGGCTGACATTAGACACTCCATATCTGCTCTGAGATACACTCTAGTTCAACAGAATCCAGTTTTATCTCAAAAATTTAATAACGTTGGTTATCAGTAAACTATATTGGCCAATTTGCTCTGCTCCAGTTAACTATAATAGTTATAGATTGATTAACTCTTTGGCGCTTGAGTAACGTTTGATACACTCTTACTAAATGGCATCTTATAGGAACTTCAGTTATCCTTTTCATGAACCCAACAGTTCCTTCATCCGTAAGACTGTAGTTAAGAAACCCTACTTTAAAAATGCACAAGTCCGCTAATTATCAAAAAGGTAAGTGGACCTTGACAGGAAGAAAATAACAGAACTTGATAGGTACAGTTTTGAAAAGATGTGACATCATAGCAAACTCTGGTGCACTCTGAAACAAGTATAAATCACTTCATTGTAGCAGCATAATCATCATGGTTTTAGAGAGACTCTACACTGAAATAACCATCTCTGACATCAGAAAGTAAGCGAAGCTCTGTGAGTTTTCCCTTCATTATTCTCTTTAATGCAGGTGAACAAAAAAAAACTTAACTTAATGGTGCTTTGCAGCACTAATTATTTGGCAATAATCAAAAGGTTTCATGATCTGAAAAAGTTGTTTCAGTACAGCCCATTAAACAATATGAAGAGCTATTATTCCATCCTACTACCTTTCTTTTACTCAGGTGTTCATTTGCCAGATGCTTCCTAATTAAGAGCATATAAAAGGAGAATAACACAAATCACACAATCAGGCGAATTTATCTAGTCCAATTTTGGTGCCAATAATAAATATTATATTTTATTACAATTTTATCAAAACAATTATTTTCTCAATGTTTATATTGACACTATTCTAAGCCTCAAAAAAGAATTCTCTGAGGCTAGTTAATTGTGTAAATCTTAGAGATGAGTGACCTCTCTAAATTTAAGCCAGCTAAACTAACAGCATATATTTTTATCTTACCAAAATGCTTCCAGGTACTTAAAATTCATGCTAAGTAATTTGCAGTAAACCAATCTCCTGATGAAAATTTTTGTTACATCTATTCCATAACTAATAGTCTCCTAAGTATCTGTAAACCAGAGACGGGGGGGGCGAGGGTAAGATTGGAAAGGAAAGAGTGGAGATAGAAAAGAAAAAAGAACTGAAGTAATTACCCAAAGATATTCATTTTATTGTCTCCTTTTACTATCCCTTTACAGTTGAGAAATTGAGTTTGGACTTGTTCCATATTTGCTAGAAAAAATTCTCTTTTCCTTGGCTTCTTTGATCCAGGGAGTTGGTAACTCAGAATTATTGTTAAAATAACAGCACCCCTTGTGCTCATTGTTGGATTGTATTTTTGAAGCCAGAACTTTAACAGATTTGTACAGGCACAAAGGTAAATTGCTAAGCAGGAAGTAGATGTCAGTACCACCACAGGCCAGTAAAATAGACTGAATTTTAGGAATTAAATGCCTCTACACCAACTTTTGCCATCTCTTTAAAAAAGAACAAAAACAACAAATATCTTGGTTTAAACATAGCATTGGCTTGTGTTAAAATAATGCAGGTTTTTAAGATCATGATACTTATATTCTTCTGGAGAAATGTCATCCTAAATTCTGAAAATGGATTTAATACCATAAGGGAGATAACTTCAAGACTTAATCATCATGTATAGGTTATGATGTTTGCATACATTCAAATCCTGACTCTGTCCCCCTAAACAATCTCTTCAGCCACCATGTGCCTCAGTTTCCTCATCTATAAAATGAAAATAGCAGTATATTCTTTTAATAAATGTCTGCTCAGATCTTTTGTCCAGTTTTTAGGGTTGTCTTTATTATTGAGCTGTAATATTTATTTATGTTTTAGATACAAGTCACTTATCATATATATAATCTGCAAAATTTTTCTGCCTTATAGAATTTTTGTATTAAATGATTTAAGACATGTGAATTGCTTTACAATTTAACCTGATATATGGTATGCACTAATGAAGTTATTATGAAACTTGGACCAGGTTCTTATAGTAACCCAGAAGTTATTAAATACTTCCCTCCTGACCTTTAAACACTTTTCATCTATTAAAGGCCTACTAGGGGGAGACTGGCTGGCTCAGTCAGTTAAGCATCTGACTCTTGATTTTGACTCAGGTCATGATCTCATGGTTCATGAGTTTGAGCCCCGCATCAGGCTCTGTGCTGACAGTGCAGAGCCTGTTTGGGATTTTCTCTCTCTCTCCCACTCTGCTTCTCCCCTGCTCATTCTGTCTGTCTGTCTGTGTCTCTCTCTCAAAATAAATAAATCAACATTTAAAATTTTTTAAAGACCCATTGATATTTCATTGATTCCAAAAATCTTATAATATAACTTGTTCAGAAGAAAGAAAGAAAGAAAGAAAGAAAGAAAGAAAGAAAGAAAGAAAGAAAGAGAAAGAAACAGAAGGGAAGGAAGGAAGGGAAGAAGGAAAGGAGGAAGGAAGGAGGAAAATGAAAATTACAGATCTTCCTTGATGTACGATGGAGTTACATCCTGATATACCTATCATACATTGAAAATATTATGTAAGTTGAAAATGCATTTAATACACCTAACCTACTGAGCATGATAGCTTAGCCTAGCACACCTTAAACATGCTCAGAATACTTACATTAACGTACAGCTGGACAAAATCACTTAACACAAAAGTGTTAAATATCTCTGTAATTTATTGAATACTGTACTGACAGTGAATAATGGGATGGGTTGTGGAGGTGTGGAATGGTTGAAATGAATTGGTTGTTTTAATTCAAGTGTGGTTGACTGGGAACAGCGGCTCACCACTGTTACCCAGCGTCACAAGAGAGTATCAGACCTCATATTGCTAGCCCAGGAAAAGATCAGATCTCAAAATTCAGAGTACCTTTTCTACAGAATGCATATCACTTTGGCACCATTGTAAAGTCAAAAATCATAAGTTGAATCATTGTAAGTTGGGGGCCACCTGTTTGTCCAAAGTTTTGATGTCTGTCCCATTGTTCCAACAGTGTCAGCCATACGTCAGCCATCCATTCACTTTTCATCTTCGTGATTTTGCTATAATATCCAAAGAACCCTACTATACTTTCATAAAATGTTTATTTATATTGAACCAAGTAAACTTATTTTAAAATGAAATCTTATATAATTTTAATCTTTTAACTTGAACACACATCCAAATCTATTTTTGCAACTTTTAATTTGGCATACATACAATGTCTACATTAATTAGTAATTGCTTATTAAGAAAAGTGTTTCTTCAACTCCCAATTAAGAAAGAATATGGACAGTCATTAACACCAACTAAATACATATTCAAAACAATTTCCATTATCACTTTAGAACTGAAGAACTTTCAGAACTAGAGAGACAACACTATTACTGGATGCAAACTAATAATTCAGCTAGGACTTGGGTTTTTTTGTTTGTTTGTTTGTTTTGTTTTTTATTTTGTTTTTGTGAGAAAGACAGCACAGGATGGGGAGAGGGGCAGAGGGAGAAAGAGAGAATCTTAAGCAGGCTCCATGCCCAGCATGAAGCCAGATGCGGGGCTTGAACTCAAGGCCATGAGATCATGACCTGAGCCAAAATCAAGAGTCGGACGCTTAACCAACTGAGCCACTCGGGTTCCCCCAGCTAGAATATTTTGATGGCTTAAGCTAAGCATGTACTGATAAAACTTTTGCCATGCCAACGATATTTCCAGAGCTTTTTTTTCAAATCTAAAAAATACAAAACTTAGTGAAAAGTCTATGAATATAGATACTCAAGGAATTATCAGATCTCGAACATTTGGGAAGATCATAAAAGAGGTTATCTACCTCAACAGATATTTAATAAAAATGAATATTGTCTATTTGGTCAAAAGATCCAGTCAAATTCATACCAGAAAAGGCAAAAATTAGCCTAGCTTTATACTTTACAAGATTCACTCACAAACTTAAACCCTTTTTAACGTCCTTGGGCTTATGGAACTAGTAGACATAGAACAGCCTTTGAAAAGAAGTAGAAGAGCTTATGTATTAATACTGTCATCTTCAAAGCTAAACTGTAAGATTTTTTAAAAATATTACTTAGGAGGAACTGGCCTTTTGTCCTAGCAAATATAAACTGATGATTCTTCCTTACTGAAGATTAGATTTTGGTCCCAAGTGACTTATCATTCTGAATTCTTTAGAAAATCAGTGGTTTTTATTTGATAAGTTGAGAAGAGGGATATGCACTCTACTTTTAAAAATTGGACCTCAGGTCAAAAATTGGGTTATAAGTATATCTTAATCACTGGTACATGATACACTCATCACTGGCCTATACAAAACCTGATTTTATTTAACTGGCTGTTTACAATAATGAAGTAAGCACCTGCAAGCACATCATTTCAAACAAAAGTGAAAGCCTAGACTTTACCCTATGTTTTTCCTTATAATTTCAACCTCATCCATTCCCTGACTTCCCCTACTAGCGGTAACCATCATCCTGAATTCCATGTTCCCCATTCCATTGCTTTTTTTTTTTCAGTGTTAATATATCTACATGTATTTCTAAAAGATACACTGTTAGACATTAAGATTTCTTTGGTGTTCTTAACTTTATAGAAACTATTTCAAGCTGTACATTATCATTTGAAACATTTTTTCTTAATATTATATAGTTAAGATTTATTCATAACTCACATGCTATAAATTATTCTGATATGTGGATACAATGCTATTGATTTATTCACTTTCCTATAATGGGTTTGACTTGTTTTCAGGTTTTTGCTATTATGAACAACACTGCTATGAACATTTCTGAATATCTCTGTTGTGCGTGTGCAAAAATTTCTCTTGGTTGCATAAATTACTGGGTCATAGGATATGTAAATGTAAGCATGCCCTCTCCAAAACTTGGCATTGTACAGCTTTTAAATTTTGACCATAAGAGAGTTTTAAAATAATATTTCATCGTGGTCTTGATTTGCATTTTACTGATCACATATGATTACTAGCCATATGTTTTTCTTTTCAGAGAAATTCACTTTTCTATTTGCCTGTGATTTTCTTAGTTTATGGAGTTCTTTACATAGCTTTGATATTAATGCTTTGCTAGTTTTCTGCATCATGAATATCTTCTAACAAATTGCAGTTGTCCTTTGACTTTCATAAAGGCATCCTTTAGCGAATAAATGTATTTAATTTTAATATAATCAAAAATTTCGATCTTTTGTTGTTGAGGGAAATGTTTTTTAATGTTACTTAAGAAATAGTTCTCTACCACAGTTCTAAAAGATACACAATAAATTTTCTTCTGACAATTTAAAAACAGTTTAAAGATGTTGAGTCGCCTATAACTCTTCCTTTTTTTTTTTCTTTTTCATCATTTTAATTAGCTTTTTCTAACCCCATCTGTGAGATAGGAATCCAATTTTTGTCTTTATTTGCATGGACAACAATTTTTTTCCACTTTTATTTATTGAAGAGTTTCTCTTTTACCTGCCTCTGTCGATATCATACTTCCAGAGATGAATGGCTGTATTTCTAAGCTTTCCATTCTCCTCCGTGGACAACTGTGTTTTCTACCCAGATAACACTCTTTCTTAATTAAGTTCATAATAGGCCCTGGTAGTTGATTAGGCAACTCTTCCTCTCAGTTCTTATTCCTCTGTAGTATCCTGGCTATTATTATTCCTCTACTTTCCATCTATATTTTTAGAATGGACTTTTATATTTTCAATTCATAATTGCTTTTCTTCTTCCTTCTAGTTGAGGGGGTCAGCAAACTAGCGGCCACATCAGCCTGAATCCTGTTTCTGTATGGCCAGAGGCTAAGTGGTTTTTACATTTTTAAATAATTTTTAAAAATCATTTATATGACAGACAGCATGTGTGGCCCACAAACCCTAATATCTATTATCTGGCCCTATACAGAAGAAGTTTCCCAACTCCTATTCTGGAAGATTTACTCAATCCAGACTTTCAGTAAATTAATTCATTATCTAATTTTATGTTTTCAGATATTTAGTTCACGTGTATTATTCATTCTTTCAAAAAAGTTTTGCCTAATATTTATCTTGATTTTTTCTCGTGTTTTCTTTTTCATAGTCATACTGCTAATCTCTTACTAATAATTTTTTAGAATATTTCTTTATATTAGTTTTATATTCTTGGTCCATCTTTCTAATACGCCTGTTCCCAATGGAAATCTGTAGCCTAGTATGCCCTTTTACCCTTGTAAATGGTTAGGCTCCTCAAATATCTTATTATTTTGACTGAGGCCTAGGATGAAGAAACCTAAGCATTAGAAAGCCAGTCACCAGCTCCTCAAGTCTATAAAATAGATCTACAGATTAGAATTTTACTCTTCACTTCCCAAAGAGAAGTCACATTAGGCACTCCTTAGATTATGATTTGCCAGCCCTGAGACTTTGGAAAGGCCAATGCTAGAGATGAGTTACTATGAACTTATTTTTCTGAGATCTTCATTTACAGGTATATTTGCAAGGCAATCATGGGGATAAGCAAGAGTAGAACTCCAAGAAATATGTCCTTTACTACTTCTGCCCAGCCTGTTGAGGCTATCTACCACCCCAGGTCAAAGTCATCACTTTACCCAATTATCCCAATCCCTCCCACAATTTTCTTGGTCTTTTTTTTTTTTTTTTTAATCTTTAAGTGCTCTAGGATTCATCTTGGAGGAAGGAGCCAATAATAGCTGCTAAGAGAAATTATACAGAAAAAGTTTATATTTGGCATGAAAAATATACACAAGCCAATAGACATGCTTATTTAAATCACTGATTGAATCATATCCTAACAAAGTTTAGGATATGATTTTCCAAACCAACTTTGCCTCCTTAGCTGTAAGAATTGAGCGGGCAAGTTCAATACTTCCTCCAAATTATTTGTGGTTACATAATACATACACAATAAGGGCTGAATTATAGCAATATTTGATTGAATTTACAGAGTAAAAGGAACCCTAAGAGAAGAAAATGAACAGCTAGCGAGAGAAAGCTGTGTTCCTGATAGAGAACAGAATTGAAACAAATAGCTAGCTGGAAGCTAGTTGGAACATCAATACTGACAGAAAATCTGGCAAAGACAAAATAGATTCCTTTAGCTAAATATAATCTATACATAACCTAGAGGCTCCACATTGGGAATAGTTACCCTATTCCTGAGAACTTGTCCTCCATGTAATTTTATAAAGTCCCGAGTGATTGCTACAAGTAGAATGTCCTATGAATATATTTAAATCCTGTTTGTCTATGTTTTGCTCTTCAGGAAATGCATGCATTGATGCATGTGTTGAAAATGTGGCCATCATAGCTAATGAAATTGTAACTAAATGAAAAAAGAAAGCGATTTGTTAAATACTTCATAAGTATTTATGAAGTCGCTGTGCATAAGTTGACAAGTAAAAAGTCTGATCAAAAATCACTTTTTCTTGAGAAATACTGGCAGAAAAGGAACTATGTGCTATTTCAGTGGTGCCTTAAAAGTAACCAGACAGTATCATTGAGTTTGAAATGAACATTTAATAAATATATATACTTACTCAACTTATTTTTTAATGATTGAGGAATAAGAGCCTATTGTTTTCATAGTGTAGGGACATTATTAAACTTTGAAATAATTATGATAATCACACAAAGTTGCTTAGACAGACATTTTTCAAAACCATTGTCCCAATTGGCCGTTTTTGAGCAATCACATGTATTAGCTGTGTTGACCTTTATAGAAAGTGAAAAGGATCGACCTCGTCACCCATGTATAAATATTAAAGTCACCAGTCTATCTGTATATTACATTATATTCTAGCCACTGACTCTAGCTATATAATTCTCTGTATACTACATTATGTACTCTATTATACTGTAATATGAATATATTACAATAAATATGCTCTATTATACTACATTATTAATATATTACTATATTAATTGAAAAGAAATAGCACTAATATATTTTGCCTTCTCTTAAAGTTTGGGATTGTTGTAGAATTTAAGAAGGTATCTACAAATGGTGAACTGTTAATCTTGGGGATGGGGAGGGTAATTTCCCCATGCACTTAATTAAAGGAATTAATTGCCCTTTGTAATTAATCAGTTGTCCTTTGCCTTCATTAATGCGTCTTCTGATACTTAATTTATAAGGTCATCTAAATTTGCTTTTTGACCTTGAGAAATGCAGTATTTAACCAAGAACTCAAAACATTTTTAAACAGGTTTGGAAAGGAAAGGAAGTGGGAAGTAAAGAAAATGTTCCAATGTTGACAAATGTTTTCTTTCCTGGGGGGAAAGAAATTTAACATTTTGCATGCGTATCACAGTCCTATGTCCAAGAAAGACTAAAACAAAAAAATTCCCATGTTCGGTAAAATAGAGCAGCTATACTGATAGCAAAAATGATAATTTCTCCCCATTTCTTCTTTATTACTGGCATAGAAAGATATTCTAATAAATCTGGTCAAGAATAAATACATGTATATCACCCACCATCAGCAGCACCACAAAATAGTTATTTTAATATATATGGAGGAGGACAAGATGGCGGAAGAGCAGGGAGCTCTGTAATCCGCGCACGCCCGTATGGATTGAACTGAGAAGGACTGAAGGGATAAAACTTGGATTTGCAAGTGGGGAAAGAAGAAACAGACGCCTCAGACAACCTCAAAGATGCCTGAGTGAGTGACTGTGATCTGGGAAATTAGGGGACGGGCGGTCCCGGTGGTGCAGGGGAAGGAGCCCCCGAGCCCAACACAGGGAGAGCGCGCTGTGCCCCGGAGAGACCAGGGGAAGAGAAAGAGAGACGGAAAACGCACCTAGAACCATCTCTAAGGGAGGGAAAACTCGCCTGTCTCCCCATATATATCTGC
>JAQQST010000672.1:0-14840 GCA_028646485.1 Cryptoprocta ferox
AAAAAAAAAAAGAATTCTTGATTTCACATGCAGGGATTCTTAATTTCATATTCAGGTATTCTTGATTCCACATTCAGGAATTCTTGATTTAAGAATATTCCCTAAGAATTTAGTTGCGTAGTACCACTTTTCCATCCTTGGCATTTTCCTTTAATATTTTTTGAATGTTAATATTTGGATATTTCTGTATAATTTCTCGGATTTTTTTGACAGTTTTTGTTGCAGGATCCTTACCTACTGTTACTGCTATAATTCTTTGTAGCAGTAGAAGTGAAAAAGTACTGTAAGCCACAATAAAGTCTTGAGTTTCATCTTCACATTGGTTCCTAGACAACACCTGCTAATTGCCAAAGAAGCGTGGCTTTAACTTCTTTTCCCTACTTTTGCAGATATCTCAAGTTTTACAGACCCCTCATTGTCTTAGTTAACACAGAGGTGACTAGGGAGTTCCAAAATGGGTAGAGTTAGGACAGGGTTAGCCAGAAACAGTTAAGATCAAAGTCACACTGTGATGTCCATATGGATGTCCTTATTGGCTGCGTGGCCAATATTTGTCCAGGTACTAAGTGATGTCAATTGATATTCTGCTCTGGACAGGGACTCTTGAATGTTCTTTGCTGCCATTTGTGATGTATTAAAAAAAAAAAAAAGAAAGCATCTATTTATATTTCTTTGAAAAGTTTTAAAGAGGCTTTAAAAAGATGAAAGAAACTTGAACTCAAATCATTCTTTTAAGAAGGCTGTCTCCATTTTTAAGAAGGCAAACACAGTGTTAAATGATTATTATAGCTAATGAATCAGTTTGTGCTAAGTTAAATTGATGATATTGCATACTAGTATTTTAGTTTTATTTTAATCTATCCATGTTCCATAATAGACTGGAACTGAGCATAGTTCGTTGTTTTTTCAGTAGGTGGATGCTTAGAGTGGTTTCTTTGTTACTTTTGTAATTTATTGCTGGTTACATCTTCAGTTTTGAAATATGAATATAGCTGTTAATTTCAGTATTGGTCAGTGCATAAAGTTCACTTTAAGATTTACAGGAATATGCTGTAACAAATGGACCTATGTCTGTGTTTTGGAACAGAACTATTTTTGATTAACCATCCATCATTACGTTTTGTTTTTGTTTTTAAATTAAGTGTTTTCCTTTCCAGCTCTCTGGAGAGATGTAAGAAAAAGATCTTACTTAGCCTCGGGGTAAGCTTACTGTCTACTTCTATAGAAAAGCCCAATGTAAACATGAAACATTTAGAAAACACTGATTTGTTGAACCATGATAGAAGTACAAAAAGGGGAATCTTGACGTGGAGAGAGATGGGTATGGAATGAAGTTACTCAGACCTTGTGGTAACCTGAACTGCGTAGGATTTGGTTTGAAGAGAAGTTGATTCTAGACTCCTTCAGGTGGGAGGAGCCAAGGCCCTGAGTAAGCAGGGAACCTACTGATGTACAGTAAAAAGATTTGTCTCCTGTGGCAAAGTGTGGGCAAGGGAAAGAAATGGGAAATGTGACTAGAGTAAGTCTTCTTTGTTATGTAGTTTGGAAATGCTATCTCCGTTTCCAGATAATTGAGTTTCAAGTGCTGGTAAGCTATTGAGGGAAAGGAGAAGGAGCTTGGCTTTTGGCAGCCTGTTCAAAATGATGAAGAATCATCCCATTGTTCTATCAGTAGGAGTAAAATGTGGCTGTAAAATCTTGCTTGTGTACCCAGACTAGTTATATTCCCTACCCTACACCCTCAAAAAAAAAGGTAAAAAGTAAAAGAAAATCAACGAGGCAGCAGACATCTTCTCTATTTTATTGCTTTTTTAAAAACTCAACTTAGTTGTTTTTTTCACTGACTTCTTTTTCTTTTTCTTTTTCTTTTTTTTAAATGTTATTTATTTATTTTGAGAGAGAGAAAGAAAGAGTGGAGGAGGGACAGAGAGAGTAGGAGAGAGAAAGAATACCAAGCAGGGTGCACGCCGTCATCACAGAGCCTGACATGGGGCTCGATCTAATGAACGGTGAGATCATGCCCTGAGCCGAAATTAAGAGTCAGATGCTTAACTGAGTGAATTACTCTAGAACCCAATTTATTTTTCTACTTAATATTCTCTTCTTATGTGTTTACAATTCCTTTCAATGTACTTTGAAGCAAACTTTATTATAATGGAAATATCTTGAACAATTTGTCTATGTATTCATTCTTATTTTACCTTAATCAAAGCCACATTTCTTCAGTGGTAAATGATGGATTTATTTCTAGTGACTCTAGATTTAAATAATTTTTGGAGCAGAAATTGTATTTTTCCCCCTCATTTATTAATCTAGATAGATACTGCTGCCAATGTGAACACTCAGTGTCCATGAACTATAGAAATGTATGAATAAAACATTCATTTGTGTGAAGTTGTTTAACCATTTACCCAGAGGTAATCCTTTCACAGGACTGAGGTAGGATCAAAATCTCTGTGTAGAGGATGACAGAGTCTAGATGTCATTTCCCACAATTCCATAGCTTTTCATGTTAAAACAGAATAAAACATTGTTAATTGTATCTTCCAAATTTCCTTCTGAAAACTCTTCATCCTTCAGTTTCCTCAGCCATGGTGGAAATGATTAAATTATTTCTGTTCTGTTTGTAAGCTGTAGTGATTTTATATGAAAGACTTCCAGATGTTTTCAGAGGAACGATCTTCTATCATTATAAAATGCTTTGCTCTGTGCCCATGTGGACTGTGTGGTCTCATTCCTCATTGTGTACAATTTTCTTTTTTTCCCAAGAGAGAGGAAAGTTTTGCAGTTCACAAATGTAATTTTTTATGACCAGAGGGTGGGAAATCTTTAGCTAATTTAGTAGCAACAGAAACTAACTTCCAAGAATGAATTAACATCTTCATCTGTGCGTACCAGTCTCTGATACAAAAACTAGGAATCTTTTTGGTTAGCCAAGAGTGAGTGAGGGTGAAGGATGATGGTAGAAGTGGAGTGCTTGCTGGTACTCTCATTTGATACAGGAGGAGGCTGGCATCCAGGCAGGTGAGAGGGGAGTAGTAGCCATGACTAGAGCCACCAGTTTTCTAACTCTGATTTTTAGTCTGGTAATCTCCCCACTATACTATACCATTTCAAAGCTCTGCTTTTCTTCCTAGCACACTATACTATAGCTAATTAATTTTAAATCCTAAACTTGGAAGCCCAGATTATAAGTAGGGTCATGCTGAAATCTTTTTGATGAAGGAAAGAATTAGAAACCAACATATTTCTTTTATGTCAAGGAGTGGTTTGCTTCAGTAAGTTGTTGTTATGTTTTTTTTGTTTTGTCTTTGTTTTTACTGTAAAATTTAAATAAGATCTTACCTTGCAAGA
Organism: Cryptoprocta ferox; assembly: GCA_028646485.1. Classification (NCBI taxonomy): domain Eukaryota; kingdom Metazoa; phylum Chordata; class Mammalia; order Carnivora; family Eupleridae; genus Cryptoprocta; species Cryptoprocta ferox. The sequence goes on from JAQQST010000672.1 coordinate 3,355, forward strand.
GAACTTGCAGAGTTGTTTCTTTTGTTTTACCTTTTCCCCAGGCGTCTTTGAATTGATCTTGGACTACCTCTTGCTTAAGAGGCTTCTTTTTTCAGAGCTGTCTTAAACTCAGCGTAGACAGCATGACAATAGATTTTCTTCCTTAGTTGGCTTCCCTCCACCAAATTTATGTGATTGAGAAACTAACACCACATATGGTTCAGCTTTACATCACAAAGGCTGTGTCTGCTTTAAGGCCTGCAATTCCCTAGTGTCTTCATTGGCTCATACCCCAAATCACCATTTTAATCCAAGTTTTACTAGAGGGAATATTTTCTTTGGAGTGTTCTGCAAGCCCTTGAACTAAGCAACAGCCAGTGAAGTCTGAGATATTTTTCTAACAGGAAAAACTTTGTTTTATTAACTCTTAATTTAGGAGTCATGCAGGCTTTCAGTGTAAAATATTGACATTATTAGGTTACAGAATATCCACCATTATATGGCTTCATAAGTACTGTTTTCCTTTGAGAAGCTCTACATTTAGTTCTGTGATGATGTCATTGGTCAAAACAAGGAATCGTTTCTAGTTATACTTCTCCCAAACCACACCCATGTTTAAATGTTATATTATCATTTTTGAGAGTATTTGAACTGAATGTGCTATTCTGATGATGATTTCAAAAGCAAAATTCTAAAACAAAGATTTTCAATAAGTAAAGCATTGTTGGAAAAAAAATAAGGGCATAATTTGGCCAAGAATTTAACCACTAGTTCATTAGAGCTGGTTATAATTAAGGCAACATTTGTGCTTTTACACACTAAGCATATCTGAAGACAGGCTGGGTTGGGGAAGCATTGTAGCCTTTGGAAGTAAAGCCATAGGAATGCTGTGAGAAATTTCCCAGGATACATAGTTATTATTTACTTATTAGGTGGCCCCATCTTTTCTGTACATGCTTACATAGATTGTGTGGTCTACCCTTAGCCCTTTTTTTCCTAGTTAAAGTTTAATAGTGCTTACTTTAACATTGCCCTCACTCTTTTTCATTCATAGGCTACTAATGAATTAAATCCTTTCCACTAGAAGGGGATGACAAGGAAGGCTAAGAGACACAGTTTAGAAATGAGAAGGAAAGGACAGAGTCATTAAAATTTCAGAGGATCAGAATATAGAGAATATTGCACTGGCTGCTATACTGGAATTCTGAATGCAAATCTAGGAAGCACATGAATTCAGTTACTAGTTGTGTTTGTGATGGGAACTCTTTCTCAGAGCTTCATGAACTATGAGATGCAGCTTAGTGTAGAGGAAAGAATATGACCTTAAATTATCTTAGCCGAGATTATGCCACTAATCAGTTATATAATTGTGAATGACAGATTTAATTTTGGAGTCCATGCTCTTAATATTGGGATTTTAAATAGTTTTTCTCCCTACTCCACAAGTTATGTATAAACTTAATCTCTGTGAAAATATTTTGAAATGTGAGAAGCTTTGAATAATTTGTACCTCTACTGCACATTTACCTTGTTCTGCAGTCATTGGTTATTTGTTTCCCATTCTAAGCTATAGGCTCCTTGAGGCTGCATTACTTGTGTCAGAATCCTTAGCACAAAGCACAGCTGGGCTTAATCATTATTATGAGTGAATGTTTGTATAAAGAACTAATAGAGGAACAAAGGAAAACAGTTAATAGGATTGGGGTATTGCACATTAATCAGGAGGAATGATATTATAACTGAAAGTATTAGTAATGGAAGTGCTTTTGGAAAAAACTTGAAGCATTGTTTTCATAAAATTAAGAATGGAAAGCTCCTAGAAAATTGAAATACTTTGTAATTAATCAACTGGTATAGACTAGCTACTCTCTTTTAATAATTGTTAAATAGTGTAACGGGTTTCAAATGATATTTTGTGTTCATATTATATTTTGTGTTTGTTTCTCATATGATACCTTGTTTCTCACCAGTTGGATGTTAATTCTCTTAACCTTTATGATAAAAGGGTATACCCTTTTATTTATTTAATTTAAATAAATTAATTTTTTAATTTTTTAATTAAATTAAAAATATTAAATAATTATTTTTTTATTTAATAATAATAATAATAAAATATTAATTTTATTATTTAATAAATTAAATAAATATTAAAGGGTATTTAATAATACAAAGGGTTAACACAACTGCGATTGAAAATTTCCTATTTAGTATTTGGAAATTAGCTAAAATCATTAGATGTAATGACATTAAAGTGTTTTGTTTAGATCAGCTATTCAAATAAAAATAACACTTTTATTATATCAGGGAAAGCACTATTACTATTCCTTTAATACTTAATTTGTATGTAAAGAATATTTGGATCTTGGCATCTGGCTTGTGTTATCTCAGGAAAGAAAAATATGAATGGGTGCTTCCTCTTGTCTAGTATTGTGTTGTCTAGTTACATGTGCAGACCTTTCTGCATGGATGAGAGAAAGATGTGTATCTATTACACAGCATGCTTCTTAAATCTGTTTGGAAGTGCCACTCCCAGACTTTTTCTGTGTTTCATTCTATTGTTGCTGTCTTTACAAGTCCAGCTTGTGTGGGCATGTACCCACATTCGGTATACATGTGTTTTATGGCTTCAATTTAGGCAGCTATTTTTGAAAACCTAGTCTTATTTATTTATTTGTTTGTTTGAAATGCTCAACATTGCTAGAGAGCTCTGTACATAATAATAGGATGAGGAAAACCATGTGGTGCCTGAGCTTTGGTTATTGTCAAATGTTTCACTTCACTAGAGCCTTTGATCTCTACCTTAGAAGCTTACATCCAGGATTCATGAGTCTAAGTGAAGGATGAGTTATTGTTTATTCTACGCGGCAAAATGTTTCTTTTTTTTTCTCCTTTCTCTCTGTCTCCCCCTCTCTCCTCTTCTCTCTGTCTCTCTTTGTATGTATTCTTGAATGTGATATTGAAGGAATTCACTTAACATTTATGCTAGGGTTTTAAAGATCTTGTGCAAAGAATTTTAAGAAAATATTTTTGTGGTTTGGTGTGGAATATGTCATATAATTTCCTGTTAGGGAAACACATTAATCAGATGTTTAATGAATATGTATGTTGTCCATTTTGTGGCTTTTGTGTAATTTGATTTTGAAATCATAAACTGACCATCTCTATAACTCAGGGTACTTCTGAATATATTTACTCCCTCCCTACTCATCTATCTCCAACTTAGATGTATATACATACTCTAGATATCTAAATTAACCTTAATATTATTCTAGGGACAATGTCATTAGAAAATAATGGATAATTACCTGGATCACTTAATACATTTTAAGACCAAATAGGTATAATTTAGGATAATTTATGACCTTCACTGATTTGCATAATTGAGAATTTATTATCATCGTATTTCAGCAAACTGAATTTATATAGCTCTTACCAGGCTTTGAGTATTAATGAAATTGTATTAACAGTAATAGTTTATGTTTACTGGCTTACTATCCCAGCCCTCAGATTACATGATATCCAGACCCCCAAATTCTTTGTTCTTACCTAGTAATTATCAAGAATCCTTAGAGACTATTTCAGACATTCCTAGAGAAATCCTTTCTGTTGATGTTACCACTACCTCTTTGGGGCATGCAGTTATTTCTTTCCTTTTTTTAAAATTCTTTTTAATGTTTATTTATTTTTGAGAGAGAGAGAGTTGGGGGGAGGAAGGGGGACAGAGGATCAGAAGTGGGCTCTGTGCTGACAGCAGTGAGCCCCATGTGGGGCTCGAACTGACAAGTTGCGAGATTATGACCTGAACTGAAGTTGGCTGCTCAACCGACTGAGCCACCCAGGCATCCTTGGGGCATGTTCTTTCTACTGCTCAGCTGGGATAGTTATTTTGCCATTGGTGACCTTTCCAAAAGTGAGATACAAGATCAAACTACAGATTTTCGAAGGAAGTTTGCAGAAATGAATTATAGAATTCTTGTATTCCATATGGATTAAAAAAAAGGAGGGGCACCTGGGTGGCTAAGTCTAACTTCAGCACAGTTCATGATCTCGTGGTCTGTGAGTTCAAGCCCCACATGGGCTCTGTGCTGACAGCTCAGAGCTTGGAGCCTGCTTCAGATTCTGTGTCTTCCTCTCTGACCCCTCTCCTGCTCGCTCGCTCTCTCTCTCTCTCTCTCTCTCTCTCTCTCTCAAAAATAAATAAACATTTAAAAAAAGGGGGTGTGGCTGTGGAGAGAGGATTTTGTGAGAAGGATTCTTTGAGTGAATTATACTGTGAGTCTTAATCTTTAAATGGTACGATGGGGGGGGGGCTTGAGTGGAACCAGTGAATCTTGGTATGATTTTACAGCAGTTTTGAGGGCGTATGGTCAGACGCCCAACTCATACTTTAGGAAGGTGATGTAGCCTGCAACAAATGGCACAGATACCGAGCCTCTAGGGAAGTGACTACATTCCTACCTGATGATATATCAAACGGCATGAATACCAAGGATCTGTTGGGGAACTCAGGGGGAAATGTTTACCTGGGGTCATTTTTTTTTCTTTTATAGTTTATTTTCAAGTTGGTTTCCATATAACACTCAGTGCTCATCCCCACAAGTGCCCTCTTCCATGCCCATCACCCCCCTTCCCCTCTCCCACTCCCCCATCAGTCCTCAGTTTGTTCTCAGTATTCATAGAGTCTCTCATGGTTTACCTCCCTCCCTCTCCCCACCTATTTTTTTTCCCCTTCCACTCCCCCATGGTCCTCTATTAAGTTTCTCCTGTTCCACTTATGAGTGAAAACATATGGTATCTGTCATTCTCTGCCTGACTTATTTCACTTAGCATGACACCCTCGAGTTCCATCCACATTGCTACGAATGGCCAGATTTCATTCTTTCTCATTGCCATGTAGTATTCCATTGTATATATACACACCCATCTTCCTGATCCATTCATCAGTTGATGGACATTTAGGCTCTTTCCATGATTTGGCTATTGTTGAAAGTGCTGCTATGAACATTGGGGTACATATGCCTACTTGGGGTCATTTTAAGAGGATCATGCCAGGAAGATAGGGAACCTCCATCAGTAAGAGACTGTGGGGGTATAGAAGCTGAGGAGGATTCAGGAGTTGTTAGCCAAAGGAGAAACACTGGCTGCATCAGTGAAGCCATAGGTAGAGGGGCCCTGTAGGGGAGTTAGTCTCTAAAGAACCTGTGAAAATATCCACAAGACAGTTGGCTTTAGTCATTTCCATGGCCAGAGAAGAAGAATCCTTTGTTTTTTAAGTGACAAGTAAGAACTTTCCTTCCCAGTACTCCACAATAACCCTGGAAATGCTCAGTAACAGAGGTAAATTGTAAACAAGGCATGTGGATAAAGAAAAGAAGCCAGCTAGAATTTTTCCTTTACAGATCACAGATTCTTCCCTACACCAGCTGGGTGGGCTGGGTGGGAGTGGTGGGTAGGAGATAATAGAGACCTTCATTTCCTGAATGTCCAGAAAAGTCATGGGGACTATCCCCAGTCTTACCTTGTGAGCTGGCGAAGGACAGTTCCTCCTAAGCACATTTAAAGGAACATGGAAGGTAAAAGTAAACTGCTTGCAAGCATGACATTCCGGAGTCCTGCTGTTTAGGTGGCACTACCAATTTCCAGATTTCTCACTTGACCAAAGCTACTTTATAATCAGTGGCAAAGCATCCAGGTAATACCTTTCTCCCTTTGTGTTGCACATTGTGTGTGTGTATGTGTGTGTGGTTACACCTTCTGAAAGGATCCCAATGAAGTTTATTTTCTCAGTGCTTCACAAAATTCAATGGCAGAGGTTTCTTGGGTTTTCTTGGAGCTTTCTTTATTTCAAGACCTCCCAGATGAGCCAGGGACAAATGTGAGAAATTGCCATCATACAGGATATACATGGAAGTCTAATATAAGCTTTTATTTTTACTAGAATACATCTTAATTTTAAGTATGTATGTGTGCTGTCTGTCAACAAGAGGAGTATATAGTATATAACATTTCTCACGCTTGACCAGCATTATACTCAGTGCTCTTTGGAAAACACTTCATCAGGCAGTAACAAATTCAGGAAGGCGGTAAGTAAAATACCAATTTGATAGCAGCAGTTTAGAAAGATACCATGCCATTTAAGATTAATATTAGCAACTGTGACTGTAATTTGAGTTTCTTATTTGCTGCTGTAATTTGAAGAGAACACACTTCTCAATCTGCCATGAAGGAATGAGTGCTGTTTAAAGTGTGAAGCAGTAGCATCTGAGTCAACTGTTACTTGTTAGAAATGCAGAATCTCAGGCTTAACCAAACCTGCTGAATGAGAACTAGCATTTTAACAAGATAACCAGGTGTTTTTTATACATTTTAAAGTCTGAGAAGCCCTGATCCCATAAATGACGTCTCAAATTATCTCTGATAACAATATTTTTGTCAGATTGTTATATGGGTAGAATTTTTGGTTTTGGTGAACAGAGAATTATCTACTTAGCTTAGTGCTAACTATAATAATAATGTCATCGAGTGAATTGTTCTCTGGCATTGCTGGTAAAGAGCGTCCAGTGGACAATTTGTTAACTCTGGCAAGGTCAGTATCATGGGGTTAGAACAACCTCAGTGTGTACTCTAGGTTACTATTTCAGAACCAAAGGAAAAAAGTAGAGGGAAACACTTTTCTTAGAACATATTTTCCCCCCTTCTCAAAATCCCAGAAGTAGTATAGATGACAAGGGAAATATGGGAGATGGGTCACACTTTAAATTTTTTAAAAAGATAATTTGACTCAACATAAAGTGTTTGCAGAATCTCTTTGAATTTTTTTGGTTTTGCAGTTTTAATCATACCTGCTATGATGGAATTTTTTTCCATTGTGTTCTAATCATATGAACTTGGGGACATTACCAAAGTGACCAATGCCTGTGTTTTCATGTATGTAAACTGAGGTCAGTAATACTTACCTCGCAAGGTGGGTATGAGGAGGATAGCTCTCTTTACTGTTATCAGTGTTCTTAAGAAAATCGTTAGTTTATTAGGAAATGTTTTAATTGCAGTATGGATTTCTGAGTTCCTGAAAGGAACACAACTGTTCAAGAAGAATGTACATAAAAATACTAAACACAGAACTGACTCAATTTAAAAGGAATCATCCACATTATTAGGGCATTATAGCATTGTACTAGAAAAACTAGTTAACAGGATCTTTTATTTTGAGTCAAGAAAATATCAGATAAAACATTTTTTATGTAAGTGACTCATGGGTATTCCTTAAACACAGATGGCCTTTAGGAAGCTCACACTCCTGCCATGTGAGGTGCTGCTACTATGGAAGATTGTTTTCCTCCTATCTTTGCTTCTCTTGCTGATGTTGCTTGTGGAGAATTCCTTATTTCTATTGCCTTGGTGTCACGGCACGATAGCCTGTAAGTGGTGAATGTCTACTTTTCCTGATCCACCGGGAAAGGAGGGAGAAAGGCATTTCCAGCTTAAATACTTCAACTATATATGGTTTAAATGTACCAAGAGCTAATTTGGACACATGATGGATCTATTGCTAAATTGGGAAAATGCATTCTATGTCTCCTATGCCCTAATCATATTTGAAGATCAAAACTGACATAGGAGAGAACGTTTAGACAAAATCCACTTGGACATTGAGCCTTTTTTTTTCTAATTGATCAAATACACAATTTAGTACAGATTTGGTGGACAGATTGGAATCTCAGTACACTTGGAAGTCGGTCTCTTGGCCTCCATTAAGTCCATTTCTGCTTGTGCTGCAGCTCCAGCTCTAAGCACCTCATGTTAATCTGGTTCTCTTGCCAGTGATGGCTTTGTGAGCCCATGACCAGGCCACTCCACATATGATGTTTTCGCATTAGGTACATGACCTCAGCTGGCATTGTTGGGCAAATAGCAAGGAATTTGGGTTTGATTTTGTAGGCGTAGGCATCTTTACTGTGCCAGACTGAGTGAAGAAAGAAAGACACAGTCTTCCTGTGGTTCTCCAACTGAGGTCTGTGGGATGAAGCTGACATTCTGGGTAGTGGAGTATAGAGATAGAAATGAATGTAGATCTTTAAGGTCTTTGAATTTCTGGATTAGTCAAACCGGAATCTTCTCCTATCCATATTTCTCCTATGATGTGGACTGATTGGACTGATATGTTTCCATGCGTTTAAACCACTTTGAATTGGCATTAAACCTTGATACCAGAATTGGAGTAAAGTCCTCCTCACACAATGTGTGGACATAATCTTTAGGATCTTGTAATATAAGAGTCACAAATTCTTATATGAATGGGAAATTCAGTTAAGGGTTTTGTTCATTCAAATGTTTGCTAGAATGACAAACTTATTATTGAATATTGCAGCTATCTCTTCTCTATTTGGTTTCTCACAGGTTATTAATTATATTCCCTTCTTCGTAAAGATTATATCCTCTTCTTGGTAAAGTACCTTTTCTTTTTCCCTACTATCTGCCAAAAAGTCAACTTGACCAGATGTGGTAACTTCCTGGGCACTGCAAGCGTATAGGATGTGGACTGGAAGGAAGCAAACCTGTTGAGAATAAATTTTGGAATAAAAAAAGACCAAACCTGAATCTAGTATTTTAGTTGATTCTGGCATACGATGTAGAAGGATTCTGAACTGGTATGCTGAGCAGAAAGCTGGGTTTCTTTTCAGTTTATCAGGAGGGAAGTATGTTGCTTGGCATCACAGCTAACTAGAATGTGGGTTTTATATCCTGTAAATACAGGCTGCTGACAAAAATCTGACTCCATGTTTTTGCATATTACTACATCCTAAGTTGTCTGAACATCTACTCTTTATTTTTTGCCAAAGGTAATTCTGACTTCTAATGTTTTTATCTTTGCTATAAAATCCAGCATTAAAAATAAAGTTATCCGGAATGAAAATTGAGGTTTGTGCATTCTGATTGAAACAGATAAGACCAGCCTGTTGCTAAAAGTTCTCAGCTTTTAAAAAAAATTAAATTTTATTTTAGAGAGAAAGAGGAAGAGCATGCAAGCAGGGGAGAGGGACAGGGGGAGAGAGAGAGAATCCTAAGCAGGCTCCATACTCAGTGTGGAGCTGGATGCAGAGCTGGATCCCTCAACCCTGGGATCAAGACCTGAGCCAAAATCAAGAGTAGGAAGCTCAACAAATTGAGCCACCCAGGTGCCCCTAAAAGTTCTCACCTTTACGGGCATTTTAATATTTCCTTACAGAATGTTACTTTGTGTATTTAATATCTTGTAACTGTAGTGTCCAGTATTTTAAGAAGCTAAGGATAAGATAATCTGACTTCCAATGCCTTGTTAACAAACCAACCCAAATATTAGTGGCTTGAAACAACATTTATTTTGCTCATGAATCTGCACTTTGGGCAGGATTCAGCTGGGACAGCTTGTCACTTTTCCACTTGGTGCCAGCTGGGGTGACTTGAAAGTTGGGGACTACGGTCATCTAAAGGCTCATTCATGTGTCTTCTAGTTGATGTTGGAAAAGAGTCAAACAGTAGGAGGCTGGCATTGGGTTCCTTGGGCATTTCTTTTTCCATGTGATCGCTTCAGCATGTTCCTTTAGGGGTAGTTAGATGTCTTTCTGTATTGAATAAGGACTTCTAAAGTTCATGTTCCAAGTGAAGAGAACCAGGCAGAAGCTGTTGTCTTATTTGACCTAGTCCCTAGGTCACATACTGCACTACTACTATTTTATATATGGTAGAAGTAAGTTACTTAGAACAGCTTATATTCAAGAGGTGGGGAATTGGGTTCTGCCTTTTTTTAAAGCTTCTGTTTTTTAAATTGAAATGTTTTTGAGTATGAGACTGTGTCACTGCTCATAGCTAGGCTTTGAATGCAGTAGGAGTGGAATAAGTCTTATTTTTACATGATCTGTGCACTGTATACATTTTTTTCCTACAGCTTTTTTGAGGTATAATTTATGTACCATAAAATTCACTCATTTTAGGGATGCCTAAAGGGTGGCTTAGTCACTTAAGCATCTGACTTTTGATTTTGGCTCAGGTCATGATCTCACAGTTGTGAGATTAAGCCCTGTGTTGGGCTCTGTGCTGAGCATGGAGCATGCTTGGGATTCTCTCTCCGCCCCCCCTCTCTCTGCACCCCCTGCTCCTTGCTAGCATGTGGCTCTTCTCTCAAAATAAGTAAATACACATTTTAAAAAATTCACTCATTTTAACTAAACCAATGTTTTTTAGTTTATTTACAGAATTGTTCTGTCATTAGCACAATCCAAGTTTAGAACATTTTCATCACCACAATAAAATTTCTCATGCACATTTGCACTTAATCTCCAACTTGAGGCAACTACTAACCTACTTTCTATCTTTCTAGATTTGCTTTTTTGGAGTATTTCATATAGATGGAATCATATATCATTTTTTTTTTGCTTTCTTCAATTAGCATAATGTTTTTGAGGTTTATGTTGTACTATATCAGTACTTCATTCCTTTTTATTGCTGAATAGTATTTCATTGTTTGGACATATCATATATATTCTTGATGGATATTTGAGTTGTTTCCCACTCTTTGGTTATTATGAATAATGCTGCTGTGAACATTTGTGTACAGATTTTTACATGGGCATACATTTTCCTTTCTCTTGGGTAGACCTCTAGGGGTGGGGTTGCTGGGTTGTCTGGTAATGTATGTTTAATATTTTAAGAAAATTCCCATTTTTCAGAGTTGGTACACTATCTATATTCTTACCAGCAGCTTATAAAAGTTCTTATTAGAACACATGTTTTGAAAAGTGCTCTGAAGGAATTTTCTGGATTGAATAAAAGCAGATTTGTAAATGAATTTACTTTGTGAGCAAATATAGCTCATATCATTTTCAAGCAACAATGGGGATGTGTGGCTGATTTCCTAAGAATGGTGAAACAGGAAAGTGGAAGGAAAGAGAAAGAACTTCATTCTTCACCCTTTGAACAATTACTGTTTAATTTTTTGTTAACTTAACTCTTTTTTAAATTGGGGTAATTGACATCTTAGAGGTATACAACATGATGACTTGATATTTGTGTACATTGTGAAATTATCACCACAATAAATCTAGTTAACATCCATCCACTCACATTTACATTTTTTCTTATGACAAGAACTTTTAAGATCTACTCCCTTAGCAATTTTCATATATATAGTAGAGTATTATGAACTATAGTTGCCATGCTGTACATTACGTCCCCATGACTTACTTTATAACTGGAAGTTTATACCTTTTTTTTTTGAATCCCAAGTCTACATCTTTTGTTTTTAACTTTATAGTTTATTGTCAGGTTGGTTTCCATATAACACCCAGTGCTTTTCTCCACAAGTGTCCTCAGCCCCCCTATCCCCCTCCCCCTTCTGCCCTCAGTTTGTTTTTAGTATTCAAGAGTCTCTCGTGCTTTGTCTCCCTCCCTCTCCCTAACTCTTTTTCCTCCTTCCCCTCCCCATGGTCCTCTGTTAGGTTTCTCCTGTTAGACCTATGAGTGAAAACATA